>RJWM01001174.1:0-166918 GCA_004363535.1 Dasyprocta punctata
GACGGACGCGTGTGAGGCTTCTCGGGCGGGAGGAGCACGAAAGGAGCCGCGACAAGCGGACCACACGAGGCCCCTCTCAGGGAGACACACAAGAGCCACCACGGGTGGACGGGTAGAGGTCTCCACAGGGTGCTAGGTTCGAGATGATTAAAGCTTGTGTGCCGCCGCACCTGCCGTGTGTCGTGAGTTTTCCTGCCGGTCGGGAAGGCGCGCGACAGCCCAGGAACTGTGCAGTAGCAGAAAGCCCTCTTGTGCAGACACAGCAAGAAAAACTCCAGGGCGATTTTCTCCAGACCCAGCCTCAGGATGTGTCCCACAGGCATCTCACCTCGGGCCTTGAGGTTGGGGACCACTTGGGCACACCCAAGAGGAAGAGGCCTCCCCAGCATGATGCCAAGACCCAGAGAAGGGGACCCCAGCTAGGGAGTGTGGGAGCTGCACTGGACCAGCCCGGGGAGGGGTCCGAGCCCCTCTGCAGCTGCGGGGACCGAAGTGGGAGAGGCTTTTAATCTATTCTTGAGAACAGAGAAGATTTTTCTGAAATGTTCACAAGGTCTTAGAAGAGGTCTGCAGATCTCTGGCTTCATCGGGGTATCAGTGGGCACCAGCAGAAGGTCAGAGACTCTGGGGCTGCCCCAGGCATGCCAGAAGTCAGGGGTCTCAGTTCATGGCACGAGCCCTTTCTCCTTCCAGCCCACAACACCAGCTGCTTCTTCCTCCTCGCCCCAGGTTCCCAAGCAGTCCTCCTGTCTTCTCCCACCCAAGGTCACCAACCTCTAGTTCTTCTCACTCTAAGTGAAGGGGTCAGACCAACAGTGACATCTCCAAGAATATACACAATAGCACATAACCTGAGACACAGCCACGGTGGTGGCATCTGACCCTCCCCGGGAGCTCCCAACCCCAAGACCCATCCAGCCTCCCTCAGTCTCACTCCTGGGTCTCTGGCCTCAGTTCCACTCTGATGAAACGTTTAAGTCTCAGTTCCAGAAGGCTCAAATCTTGCCAGCTTTCTGCCCCAGGGCTTTAAAAGCTTTTGCTCACCAAGTGCTTATTTATTTTTTTCTTGGTTCAAATGATTTCTACCCTCATGAATAATGACAACTTCAAACCAGAGACCATTGCTTCTCAAAGAATGGCCTACAGAGCAGTAGCATCAAGCTCACCTCAAAGCATGTGGAACAGAGAATCTCGGGGTGCTGCAGGCCCATCCACGGTTTCACAGGAGCCCCAAGTGATGGGTCTGCACATTAGAATCTGAGAAGCTCCTATCTATAACAGAAATGGCCATCTGAGTACAAAGCTGAACTTAACTTATTTTAACTCTCTGAGTGTAAGACATCTTTACAGTATCAGGAATTTTACAGGTATTCAGAGATGTTACAGAAATATTTTCTCAATTTAAGCTCCAATGAATTTGGTTAATTAAAAAAAAAAGCTAGTAAGATTTTTCTCAAATTCTTGGGAAAATTTAGTATTTCTGTATCATTGCTTCATGGTACAAGAAGATTTAGTCTGGATAGCTAAACCTTAGTGTATCTTCCCATATTCATTTAGGAATAAGGCCCACTAAGTTTCTAACTTATTTTCAGCTGAAAATAACCTTCCCCTTTTTTCATGTTAAGAAAGAAAAACTTATTTTTATAGAACAATCAGAAAACATATATTGCTGGAATGAAAAGAAAATAAATCAATAAAATAAAAAGGCAAAACCAACTAGACATAGTCACTGTTGACAGTGGAATACTTCTGTATACATGTAGCATTATTTTAAATAAAAAATGTGATCCCGTTGTCCATACCCTTTTTATTTGTCTGTAACAAACACCTGTCCAACTGATAGTTATCTACAGTATTGCATAATGGTTGCACGATGTTGATTATTTTAAATGTTCAGTCAATATGTCACCAGGATTAATTTCTATTCTCTCTCAAAGGCATTATGGAAATATGATTGGAAGTATATGTTAGTTATCTAGGGGGCATGATTCAATTGATTTTTTCATATATATACAGAAATATGTTTGTGGGGAAAATGAGAATTTTTATGCAGCTCTATGAGTGGACAAAACTAAAGCCTACCAGTTAGGTTACATAATTGATGGTCTTTAAATAATTGGCCTAAACAACAGTGCTGCTCTCTGTAGGGCAGACTGCTAAGTTATACATGAGTTTTCCCTTGTCCTGGGGATAATTTTGAACTCACTTAGAATGTACTGAAAGTATTGAAGACCAAAGTCATGAGTTTAAAAACTAAAATAAGAACACAATAAGGTAACGTTTGAAGTTACCACAGAAGTAAGAACTACTTAAATCCTGGTGGTTATGAATCAAAATTAATATTTTCATAGATATGTGCATATATAATAAACTATAGCAATGTGAGGGAAGAGAAAACTGTACACAAAGTTTGAACAATCTTCAAATCCTTTTTAAGTGAAACACAATCTAAGCCATAAAGCCAAGTATAAAGATGTGGTGATTCATCTGCGCTTTCCTCCTTCACTAAGAACAAAATAGTGATTTGCCCAGAACATAAATCAGATCTAAATTCCTTCTCAGCTGGGGTTCTTTGGATTGAATCAACAGGAAGAGAGCTGCTGACTACCTCAAGCAAATAAAAACGGACTGTACTGTAAGAATATGGACTAGAGCAAATGGTCGTCCAGCAGCCAGCGACTCTGTAGTGTTTATGAGAGAATAAATGGGCTTCTGTCTCACAGCCAGAGAGCAAGTGGCAGCCTCACTCCCACGGCCATCCCCAGGCAATGCGGGGGAGCAGACCTGGGCTGGCAGCCCCACCAACCTACGCTTCTAACCAGGGCATGCCATCTGCTAGTGAAGCAGGCATTGGTATCTGGACAGACAAGATCAACAACCATCCACAACCACCACTATTTCCTAACAGCATTATGGGTAAACAACAAGGATGCCAACATATCCAGTGTCAGAATGAACTGGCTATGGGTGTTCATATAGCTTACAAAAGTTTAACAGATCCTTAGTTCATTCGAGAATCATCAAGCAAGTCAGAAAGAAGGAAGCCTGTAATTTAAAAGCAACAATTTACTGATAGGCACAATAATGCTTTCAGAGGAAGCAAGTCATTATAATTTAAATAAACAAATGATTAACCTTAGTAACGGAAGTGTAAGAACTATGTTCTTGGTTTCTTCTCTGCTGGCAGACGTGGAACACATGTGGCACACCACTCTGAGTTTGGAGTGCTGCTTCTCAACTTCTAATATTCACATCAGTGTGATGTGGGTAGCTTGTTAAGACAGTGGGCAGGTCTGGCATGGGCCTGCGATTCTGCATTTCTAACAAGCTCGGATGTTGCCGATGGTGCTGGTGCACAAACAACACTGTGACTAGCAAAGCACTAGAGAACCATGTATCTCCTTACCACGCAGCTCTGAGGTTCTTCCCTTGCGTCCTGCTGGCCTTCGTTTAGCCACTAGGCTTCTCCCCGGCCTGTCCAGGCACAAGAGGCCGCTTACTGTTCAGCAGCTCTTAGAGCCATTGGCAGGGAAGGAGACTGAAACCGTGCACTGCAGTGAGTCTCGTGGGTTTCATCTATGCAAGTGATCACACGCCCCCCCGGGCACAGAGAGGACAGAAGCCATTCCATTGTCCTCTGATCCAAAAGCAGATGACAAGTTGTCCGTGCCATGTTCTCCAAAGTGCTGCCAGACTTGGCGCTGACTCACCCTGTCCGTCATCGGAGTTGGAAGGGGGACTTATTTCCCAATCGAAAGGAGAAACTCTGAACGAATCCATTGTGCGCCTGCTGGACACAGCCCAGGCCTTGTCTGCACCTCCTGCAGTGACTGGCCACATCCTGTGAGCAGGGCCAACCCAACCCTGTGGATGCCATGACGGCCTTTGATCTGCGCCTGTCACTGATGCCCGAGTGACCGGGCAGCCTGTGAACAGCCTTTGCCCTCCACACGCAACTCGCCTGAAGGACAGGGGTGGCAGGGAAGCAGCAGCCCCTCTGGCATTCTTCTTCTCTGGGTGGACAACTACAGCCCAAGGGCCAGTGGAAAGAAACAGCCAGCGTCAGGTTCCAAGGTGCAGCTTCATTTTCAGAGGCTGAAGGTAATAAAGAAGCAATTCTGCACTGTGTGCATTTGAGCTCTTGACCTAAGATTTTGAATTTAAGAAGTGTAATAGAAGTCCCACAAGTGGGTCTAGGTTCAGGGTGCAGAATCTAGAAAGGAAGAAGAACGTGCTCCCGAAGAGAAGCTAGAGGGTTCATATAATCTCTCTCCCTCTCTCCCTTTCCCTCTCCCCTCCCTTGCTCTCTTCCTTTCTCTCTCTCTCATTCTTGATGGTCCTTGTCAGGTCATTTTTCTCAGAATTAATCTTGGATATGGCAACATGCAGCCCCCCATCAGTGGGAGCCCCAGGGTTAACTACGAGCCCACAGGTGCGGAGGACCAGAGCCGGTGACCTGAACAAATCCCCAACCTGGGGAAGACGACAACTAAGAGCTACTGATCATGGAGCCCGATGTCAGAGGTACAGCTCTTACCAGTCCGTGGTGGGTTCAGACACTACTTCCAGCACGATCCCCCCTCAACACCTCACTGCTCCATTTCTGAGTTTCAGCTCCTTCAACTGTGGGTACAATTCCTAAGGCATAAAACGATTATAAAAATTAATCATTACATAAAAAACACTTCATAAAATGCCTTTTTTTTTTTTTTTAAACTCAGAGGCACCCTACCATAGAGCTACATCTCATCCCTTTTTATTTTTTATTTTGAGACAAGGTCTCACTAAGTTGCCCTTGCTGGCCACCGATTTGAGATCCTCTGGCCTTTACCTCTGGGGTGGCTGTGATTATAGGAGTGTCCAGCTAATGCCATATAGTTACTGCTCACTGGCGGTCATTACACACTGCCATGGCAAACTGAAAGCCCCACTCCCCACTCCTGCCTCTGTCTAGTCATTGCTTTCCCCACTGTTTGAGTTTTGCCCTGGTCATGAAAGCGATCATCCACATTCCCTTTAGTGGAATGATGCCTATGGTGGATGCTGAAGGATGAGAAGGAGCCCCTGGACATCATGCTTCGGTCTTGGCTTGTCCCACCTCTAAGATCCCTCCGGGTCCAGAATCTTAGAAGTACACAGAAAACTACAACTAAGCCAATCCCCAGGCGAGCTGTCCCATCTTTGGCCATCAACAGGGAGAGAGAACAGTCACAAACTCAGCCGGCCCAGCTGCCCCCACGGGCCGCATCCTTTGGAAATATGGCGGGGAAAACAGAGCTGCCTCGCTAAGCCTCTCAATCCTCGCCTACCCTGAGCTAAGATGCTCTTGTAGAAAGGATCTGAAGACAATCAGGCAGCCAGAGGTAATCCTCTGGCCTCAGGTCTTGACCTGGGTTCTCTGAGCTCCTGCTGTCACATTCTAAAGCCACCTCCTTGCACAGGTGGTGGGTTTGACTGACGGAAGGCAGTGCTGGGGCTGACGCCTTTCCTGTGTTTCCTGAAGACTAATTCCTGCCGGGCCAGAAGCATGTGAACTATTTTGAAATAGTTAAACCAAACTGTTTACAGAATTCCTGGTGTCAGTGAGTTCTAAGCAGCTTGCTTAACAGGTCTGTCCAGTTCATTGATCCATTCAATTCTTCCTCAAGGTACAGTGTTCAGAGCTCTGATTTATATTCAGCGCTCACTAAAGAGCCATGAATCCAATCAGCAGGGAATCCCAAGCATCTCCAGAGATTCCTAATGGAGCAGTTCACAGAGTCTGCACCTCCACCCAGATATCCCAGGGTAATTCACCACAACACTCTTCAAACAAAATCACATTCTCCCCCAACCCAGAAGATAAGGAACTTCAAAGATGACCTACAGCACAAGCATTGGGTTCCTGGCATTGGAAAGTCCAGATGACCACACACACCACTGGACAGTTATCTGTGGAGTCATCTTGACTTCTTACCCCAGACAACTGAGGGACAGGAAGGGAAGAGAGGAGGCCTGCAAAGGCTTGCGCATCTTCTCAGGAATCCCGGACGTTGCTTTGGCTGCTTGGTAAAGGAAAAATAATGCACAAAATACACTCATTATTTTTGAGTCTCTACAAAAATAATAATCATAGTAATTTTAACAAATGAAGAAGACTGCAGATGGCACAAGCTTCAGGTTCCTCTGATAAAATCTTAGCAGTGCTTGCGGCCCCTGAAGGGCACTGGTCCCTTCTGCACCACCAAGACTAAAGTGCCAGACACAGAGCTCCTATCTCACAAGCCCAGCTCTTCCGGGCCAGGTGCAGATGGGAAAGCCAGTGCTATCTCGTCCCTGGCTTCCTATCTTATACGGATAAACAAGGCTCCAGCCCTGGGCTATCAGGCCCAGCCCTTCACGCATGCACATTTAACTGCAAGCAGAGTCTGCATTCCTTCCTCAAGTACCACTTCCTCTGAAGTCAATGGCTTCACTTCAAGGAGGACAGTGACAGTAACCCTGAGGCCCACGTTGCACCCTTGTTCATGTCTTTGCCTGACTGAATGTCACCCTACAAATCAGAAAGGAGTCACAGCCTTGGCAATCAGCCTTTGCGGACCCCAAGGTAGAGGATCGGTGGCTACAAAGATGCTGCATTCCTGGCTTAGGTCTGGACCAAAGAGAGGCCACCACTCCTGCCTGAGATGGGAAGATACAGGAGAGGGCTTGAAAACTGGCAGAAAATAAATGCACCATTGTGGGCCAGTGACCACTCCATCTCTCTGCCATGAGAGCTGTGAAATCAAATGAAAGGTCTTCGTGGGCAGCAGTATGGTGTGCAGCCCCTCATGGTGCAGCCGCTGCCTGGATGTAACTCTAAGCTATGAGTTTTCTCTTCCCTGGCCTCTGTAACCTTTATGCAGTAATTTCCAACATGCATTCAATCCATTTCTCAACAGATTCTTATTCCAAAAGCGATTGCTATGGAAAGATCATCGTTTTTTATGTTTAAGGAACTGATGACTTCAGGCCTGTCCTACAAGTCCTGGGCTGTCAACGCACTCCGGGTCCCTTGTTCTTGTCACTGCCGCATATGGGAATTACAATTAGGACTTTGCATTTGCTCTGTTTTATTTCGCCTTGAGCTAAACCAGCTATGACGGGGAAGAGACAGAAGGAAAGACAGAGACTTTTTATTGGGGACTGAGTTTTTGAATTGTTTTGAATATTAAATTATGTCCACTTATTGCCTATTCAGAAAATTTAAGTTAAAAATGTTAAAACAGACCATAGAACTTTATAGAACACAGAGGAAGTATGAAAGAGATGTGTGTAGGACTTTATGGGGGCAACATGAACACCGAAAGAAAATGCTTTAGGAACAAAAAGAAATAATACACACCAAAGGAAAAATTTTTCAATTCATTTAGGATTTACTGTACCCCTCCCCACTCCCTTGCCCACCCCATCCTCCCTTGGCCCTCACCCAGAAAGTGGTATCCTCTCATGCTTTGTTTTTGCTTGTTTTATTTTTTTTAAGTGCCAATTTGGGACGCTGAATATAATGCATTTAACAATTTAACAAAAATTAGTCTAGTCAAAGACTTCACAGTTTTTTAGCCTAAAAAACACACTGCTTACTCATCTTTGCATCCGCAGTCGTTGGTGGTTTGCATAGAGTAGGCAAATGGGGAAGGAGAAGCAGAAAGGAGTGATGGAGGGAGAGAGCCAGGGAGGAGAGATGATGACAAGCAAGATCCAGAGTACTCCATCCTGCCCTCCTTCTCATTCTCATCATAAAACATGTCTTGGAGGTTGGCATGGCTGATAACATGGCCAATAACATGGCTGATCAAAGGTTGTCCAATATGGCAGTTTATAAAAGACTGATTGCACCTGCTAGGCACCTTAGGAGAGAGGGGTTCAAAAAGTACTAAGGAGTTTCTTTCTTGAAAGACTTTGTATCTTAGAAGACAGCATAGTGGGTCCCAAGGCAAAGTCCTGAAACAGACAACACAAACCACTTTTTACTCATGACAGACACCCTGAAGTTGAACAGCAAACAATCCTTGATGTACCTGGCTCTGATTTCAGAATCATGACACTTCAACAGCTCATTTGTCTTGGAGCGGAGAAGCAGCTCCCTGACACAGTGTTTGTTTTTCCTTGGAGATAAGAACAAACACAAGCTGGTAACTCACCATCTTTATTTTCATCAGCTTGCTCTTCCACAGACCTATGCCATCAGCTCTGGGCAAAGACTGAAATCAATAAAAATCATTGCCCTTATTGCAAGAGGCCGACACAAGACTGTTTCCTGGCACTGAAGCAAGTGTCTGTCAGTCAGGGTCAGGGAGGTTTCTGCTGCACTGATCTGGAAAATCTCTCTTACGGTACAAATGGGAAGCCAGGAGGGCTTTGTAGGTGGAGAAGCCAGGCTCCGAGGTGCTGCTGCTTTGCTTCAGAGGCAGCCAGAAGTGTGCAGCACCCAACTCAGGAGAGTTCATTAGCTGAGTCCCAGAACCAGAGGGGGAAGAGACCAAAGCAATGGCAAAGCCACCAAGTCCCTCACTGCAGAGATGAAGAAGTCAAGCACCTGGGCCCAAAACACCATTTCAAAAGAAATTAAACCTAGTTGGACATTGTGGCGCACGCCTTTAATCCCAGCACTCGAGAGCCAGAGGCAGGAGGACTGTTGTGAATTCAGACCAGGCTGGGCTACAAAGTGAGTTCAAAGCCAGCCTGAACTGCATAGTGAGAACCTGTCTCAAAAAATAGGGCCGAGGATTTAACTCAGTGGCATAAGCACCCGCCTGGCAGGCGCAAGGTTGTAAGTTCGCTCCCCAGTACCAAAAAAAAAAAAAAAAAGAAGAAGAAGAAGAAGAAGAAGTTAAACCTTCTGTAAGAGCCCATCAGGGGCAGGGATGTCCTGGATAAAGAGTTTCTCCAGGACAGAGTCCAGACTTGTCACGCATGTTGTCCTCCTTTGTCTCCTCTCCAGCTTATTTCTCTGCATTGAAACACTTACCCCCAGGCTTATGACTACTCAAATTGTCACCCACGTGTGCTTCTCCAGGCACTGGCTCCTCAGCCTGCAACACTGGGGACAAAAATAAGATTCTTCTGTTTCCAGATGCTTGTTCTGCTTCACAAAACCAGAAAGAAAACAAGCTAACAAATAGGAGAGCAAAAACTACATTTATTTCCCTGCAAAAGGTAAGACAATAGAATTAAATGTCAAGGGAGCTGTCTTAGTTACTTTTCTCATTGCTGTGACAACACCCACAAGTTAAGGGAGGTAGATTTATTAGCTCAAAGTTTGTAGAGGTTTCAGTCCATAATTGGCTGGCTCCAAGGCGGGGTGGCACAGCAGAGACATATCACAGAGAGAAACAGTTCATGGTGGGCAGAAGGCCACAAAGCAAGCAAGAGACCTCAGTAGCTTTTCTCTGCCTCTTTTTGTACTCTTATCTAGGCTACCGGGATCACTAAAATCAGTGGACTGATTTAGTAATCACAAACCCTTAACCCCAACATCACACACTCTAGATCCAACCATCTCTGACAAAGCCCCACCTATGACTAAATGAGGCTTTGGGGGGACATCTAGACACAAGCCATAACAGGAGCTCATGACATTTCTGGCAGTGTTTGTGTGTGAAGCTTTGCACCAGTCAGCTGAATCCAAATTAGTAGGAGCTTCGGAAAAAGGCTTTGGCTGGTCTGCAGCTGGAAGGAGGCTGCCATGAGCATTGCCAAATGCACAAGGATATATAAAAAGGGGGGCAGAGGGAAATTGGGACTTTTTGGCCCAGCACCTTTTAATAAATGAAAAAACAAATGAAACCTTAGATTTAATTAAAATATTCCCCATACTCTGACCTACCTAGTAATTTTTATGTTGCTGTCCAAAAGCTATTAGGTAGTTATTTAAATAAAAGAAAGGAAGGGGGAAGAATTTTTAATTTTAAAGAAGGAGAGGAAAGGAACCCCGTTGGAGTTTCTCTTTTTCCACATGCTGAGTCCAAACAGTAGTGGCCTGTTTGTTTCTAGAGTGGGTTTTTTTTTAGACACAACAACACTTATCAGTTCCTTCAAGTCCTGACCCTATGATGTAACATATTCACTTTATATAAGAAACACAGCCCCAACCCTCCCTGCTTCTCCCTGGAGAAGCAGCACATCACCCCAAAACCAGTACTGTTCTCAGCAGCTTCAAGGTTGCAATAGAGAAGTTTCATCTGTTTGGTAATTCTAGTATGAATTTCTTTTAATAAACTTGGCATTGCCTCACCTGGTATCATGAGCATTTAGTCATGTCAGTTCTCTTTGCCAAACACACACAGCAAGCAGGGGCGAAAAATGCCACAGAAGGGATCGCAGAGCTGTCCAGGGCGGGGATCTCCTGCTGCTCACACAAGCAATCACTGTCTGGCTTTGGTCTTTGATATGGTTTGGATCTTCAATGTCCCCCAAAGGCCAGTGCTGCCTGCCTGGGAAGCTGTGTGCGAGGAGGTTGGATCTGACTGGGGGAAGCTGGGTCATGGGGGTGTGGCCTTGAAGAGGAGAGTAGAGCCCTGGCCCCTCCTTCTCAGTCTCCACTTCCAGGTGAGGCGAAAGGTGAGAGAGTTCCACCACCATGTGCCTTGCAGCTGAGATGGACTCCCTTGCAGCAGGTCCAAAGCAAAACGGCCAAGCCACCATGGGCTGAAACCTCTACATCTATGAACCAGAATAAATCTTGCCTTCTTTTGATTTTTCTGAAGTATTTTGTCACAGCAATGGACAGCTGACAAACTGAGTGCTCAGTACTCAACAGTCTGCTTGTCCCATAGGCTCCTCATGGTCAGAATGTCCACAAGAAGCTCATCCTCTTTCCACCATCTTCTAGTCCAGTTTGCATCAAGCCACAAGCCAATTCCCCTGCCTCCTAAGCTCTGTACCCCAGTACCAGGACCTGTGTCTCCCACATTCTAACTATTTGTCTCCATTCTTCTATCACTGCTTTCTAACCTGGATGACTGCATCAACCTCTATGATTCCAACCTTCGTTTCTCCTTCTCCTCCTCCTCCTCCTCCCTGTCTTCTCTTTCTCCCTCTCCCCCTCCTCTTTTCTTCTCCTCTCTTCCTTTTGTCCTCCTCCTCCTTCTTCCTTTTTCTTTCCATTTCTCCATTTCCTCCTTTTTTTTCCCTCTTCCTTTTCTTCCTCTTCCTTCTTTTTTCTTCTTCTTGTTGGTGGCACTGGCTATCAGACCCAGTGCCTCAAGCCTACTCAGCAGCACTCTGCCCCTGAGCTACATCTGCAGCCCTTGCGTTACTGCTTCTCTTATCTCCCTCCATCGCAAACCACTACGACCAGAATGATGGGCCAAAACTGATGATGGCGCAGGGAAAACCCTGAGGGAGCCCCCCTTTCCTCCCTCTAGGGTGCTCAGACAGAATCCAGTCAGACCCTCCCATCCCACTCTGCAGCCTTACCCTGCTGACACCCAGTTCACACTTTAGAGCTGAGCATGGGCCACTCCTACACGCACCATGCTCCTTCTAGGCCTCTGCTCTGCCCCTGCCTTCTCTGTCCAGTAAGAACCTGGAGCAGCCATAGGAGTGGAACCACAGAGACACAGGAAGCACATTACTCATCAATTCATTTGTTCAGCAGATACTGAGTCCACGAGTCTCCTGCCTTCCTCCAACCAAAGATGGCAAATTCCTGCACCCCCTTCCAAAATCAGTTCAGGATGACGCTAGATGAACATTTGTTTTAATTATTCATTAAACTCTACTTATGCTTTTGCACCCTCCTGTATGAAGAATGTAGCTCACAGAAAAAGTTATTGCAACCTAAAAATTAAAGTCAGTTCAGGTACCATCTCCTCCAGGACCTGCCACAGAAAGGCTGGCCTCCCCACTTGCAATTCTCACAGTGCCCGTGACCCCTGGCAGCAGAGACACCACCAGGATACCGAATCCTGCCGCTACTGAAGGCTCCCAGCTCTTCAGAGCAGGAACTGTGGTTACTTTTCTTTGACTCTTTGTGCCTAGCACAGGGCCCAACACACCACTGTAGATTCAATATCTGCTGAACAAGTGAATAACTGTGTTTCTCTGGTTATTCTCGCCTGGATTACTCCTGGATTATTCCTCAACCTCCTGGTCTATCTCAAATACACCCTGCATCCCACTGCCCAAATCACTTTTCTGAAACATCATTCCCTTTTCTTAAATCTTCAGTCTCATGCTCACTTTGCACTGTCTACAAATTCCTCAGGCCGACACTCAAGGTCCTTCGCAATGTGATCCCAGACTCCCTTTGGAGAAATTCTCTCCACCATCACACACAGGAACCTCCCACCACAGCTGGTCCAGTGTACCTCTATGTCCTGGACTGCACTCACACAGACCCACATCTGAACTGTCGCACACGCGTGTGCACACACACACTCTTTCAACCAGAGTTTTCATTCCTCATGGTACAGCTTAAGCACTGTGTGTTCTGTGACACATTTACTAAATTATCTGCTCCAAAGGAAATTCTCCTGCTTCCAAACTCTGTTGAGGGTTCCTCTGCTCGCTTTGTGCATCAGCTTCATCTCCTCAACCAGATTGCCAATTCGTTTGGGTTATGTGAACCCAAGTACGGATCTCCTCTGATCATCTACCAATCCCTGAGAACGCTTTAGAATATACGGTACAGGAAAGGAGAGTAATATATCCAGTTAATACTGAGGAACAAGAGTTGCCACTGAAATAAAATAGAACAAAAATTTTAACAATGCTTGGAACTCAGAAGAAAATGCCAAGACAGAACATTAATAAATCAACTGCAGTATTGATTTTCCTGCCTCAACAACAATAAAACATACCAGCCCAAGTGAGCCTTTCCCTTCCTCTTGGGTGCTGGTCTGGGGGAAGCTTCTCAGCCCGAGACTGAAGTTATCAATCACCAATTGTCTGAGCTAAAACCCATTCATGAAAGGACTCAGGTGCCCGACACAGGGCAAAACGCTGTGCTCTTCAGAGCTGACTGCAGAGCAGCACACCGGGCTTTTGTGAGATGGCTGCCAGAGAAAACAGAAGAAATGTGGAGCACATTTCTAAAATGCAGGAGTCATGGATGCCTGCGGATGGGGGCGAGCACAGAAAGTCACCACACACCTTGCCTGTCAGCCCGTGGCTGAGCGGCTTTGGTAATAAAATGTACACCACTGTCATACTGAATGGTCCAGAAGCCCAAACGTGGGATGAAAATCAACTTCAAGGGCCAAGGCAGCACGGCCAGAGTCAAGGGAGGCAGATGCGAGGGGAACAGGAACACTGTAACCTGAGAAAGCGTCAATAGCAGTGACACACAACCAATAGCTCCAAAGAGCAGGGCAAAGATCTGGAGTGATTAATCTGCCAGGAGCAGGTGGAGTGATAGCCTGACATGGGTCTGATCCATCCCTCACCACATAGCAGCAGGTCAGCTTTGGGCAGGGGTCACCAGTCTGGCACCAGGGTCATGGATCCTTTACTTTGCACCCTGTCTCTAACACAGGACGTGTCACGTCTGGAACAGAGATGGATCCAGATGCCCGAAGAGCCAATCTGTGAGGTGGTGCTCACTGAGGAGCACGGTTCTAGGCCTCAACAGAAAATGATCTCCACAGGAATGGCCTAGTTGGTTTCATCCGAAGCCACATCTGGTCCCGCTGTCCAAACCAGGAGGGTGTCATTAATCAACCAGCATGAGGTTCCCCAAGGGCAGGCAAAGTCACAGTCAGCAGCAGCCGGGCAGGCAGGCACAGGAGCAAGGTCCACCCAGGAGGGTGTCAGACAGAACCACACCCAAGCTCTGCCTGAGGACCGAACCAACCACATCCTGGGTCAGCTCTGCGTCCCTGGCCCCAAGGTCGAACGGCAAAGCAGCCTGCGGAAACAGCACCGGCCCTCAGCTTCTTGGAAGCCCTAAATAAAGCCTACACACACTTTTCTTTCTTTTTTTTTTTTTTAATTTTAAAGAAGATAAAACCAAGGAAAATAAAACAGAATAAAACCAATCAAAAATAAACCATCATAAGTGATGGAGGACTTCAAAAGCTTACAAAACCAACAATAGTTACCATAATGCCTTTTGTTGTCTTCAAAACAACTGCAGATACTTCCGGCCATAGTAAAAATCGAACAGAACAGAATAGAATAGAAACAATAAAACGAAAAGTGAATGCAATAAAGGACTTCAAAACAAGCCACTAGTAAATTCAAAATGGCTACCATAATATGTCTTATTATCTTTCAAATAGCTGCTCATGCCATCAGATGCAATATAATCAAACAAAAAAGAATAAAACTCAACTCAACAAAACAATGAAAATGATATGGTTTCCCAGCAGGGATCGCTTCCTGGTGAGGCCTGGGTCCACCCCCACCACCACCATCCCCACAGTCTGCAAATGGCGCAGACTCACGCAGAGAGCTACGTGCACTTTCACCTCCCCTAAAAGCATCCTTTCTGAACTGAGGGTGCCAGTGAGTGGGGCCCTTTGCTTGTGGCAGTGGAGGGAGAGATTTTTACCTCCAGAGGGACAGCTGCTACTTTTTCATGAAATTCAAAATGCCACTGGCACAAAGCCTGCTGCTTTTGTTTTGCTTTTTAGTTTTGGTGCTAGGGTTTGAACCCACGGTCCTCTGTACTACAGCCCCAGAACTTTATATTTTTTCTTTTGAGACAGGGTCTCACTATCTGGCTAAATTGCTAGGCTGGACTCAAACTTGTGAGTTCTCCTGCCCCAGCCTCACTAAGAGTGCTGGGGTTCCAGGTATGCACCACCATGCTCACCTAGTCTGTTTCATTCCTGCATACGATGATTCCATCTGACAAACAAGACCCATTGGGCCCCTTCTGCAGGACAGTCATGAGTCCATCTGATCTGCCCCAAATGGGTATCAGGCTCAGGTATGGCATTTTAACCAGAGCCAGGTAGAATGTGAACAGCTGCTTCTCAGCAGGGACAGGCCTGACTGACCCAGGAGTCTAGGGCTCCAAAACTCCACGGGTACCTCTCCCTTTCCCAGCAGCTCCAATCTGCAAGACCCATCAGTCACGAGTGATTCTGCAGCTCAAAAGGCACCCTAGGTCATGTGACCTCTAAGACACTAGCCCTGCCAGGCACCATGGCATATACATATAATCCCAGCACTCTGAGGGCACAAGGCAGGAGGAGGATTGCAAGTTCAAGCCCAGCCTGGGAAACTTAGCAAGACCCTGTCTAGAAACTTGAAAAAGGCTGGGACGTAGCTCAATGAAAAGGCTCTGCATTCAATCCTCAGTATTGGAAAAGAAAAAAAAAAAAAAAAGATACTAGCACTTACCTCCATGGGTTTCTTTCTGCTTGGGACAATCCATTCTGGTACTCGCAGGGCAGAAACAATGTTGAGGACCATGTATCTCAGGCAGAGACAGACCTGGAAATCTGAACAGCATCTTTGCTAGCAGTTCCTCTGGACTTCCTCCAGGTGCCCGCAGTTGGGCCACAAAGCCCCACCCTCTCCTGGTGAGCCATGTCTCGGTCAGCATCCTATCTTCATCACAAAAACTGCAGAACTGTGCAGGTCTGGAGATTTCACCCTGCGACAAGGGAACAAGGTAGCCTGCAGTTTTGTGGGCCTCAGGGCACAGCAAGAAGCCTGGTCAGCAGCAGTTCACAATCAGTGCTTCCTTATATCCAAGTCCCAGAGATGTAGCCCAGTGAGGCCCAGACAGGTATCCACACATGCAGTGGGCTTCACTACAAAGTAGAGACCTTGTGCTTAGGGAGTGCAAATGCTTTATCATGGGCACTGAGGATGCCTTTTCCTCTGGAGGAAGACACCATCTCCCAAGGTTCAATGCAAACTTGACTTACGCTCTGAGAGTTGGGGGTAGGGGATCACTTTCTTCCAAGGCAGCTCCCCATACAGACATCCTGGATTTCAGAACAGCCCAAGAGTGGCCAGTGAGGTGACCACTGCCTCGCTTAGAAAACATTCAGAAATACAAGACATTGGTGCAGAACTGGTGGGGGGCAGGGGGAGGAGTTGCACACAAACGTCTACTGTTTATACTGAAGGCAATAAAAATCTGTGGAGAAATAAGTCCATAATTTATACACAAATATTAAGGGACAGTGACAGATTTTTACCATTCACCAATACCAGCTCTGATTATTGTGATCCATTTCACCAACTTAGAGCAGATGAAATATTTGGATATCCATTAAAGCGCAACTCCAGCATCACTTCCATTTCCAAAGTTTACTTCCTCCTTTGCTGCTTTTCTCTTTTTCTTTCAGATTGACGAACTTCACACGTAAGCCCAGTTAATCTTCACTTCTGGATGTGACACAAAACGGAGGTCTCCAGACACCTTCCAGTGGACCAAGAACGCTCAAATAAAGGGGAGATTCCTAAGTCATGGGTTAAAATGTCACAGCAGATTCCTTTGGAGGCAATTCAGTTTGCCGTGACTGCAACAAGACTATCTTAGTAAGAACTTTCAGATGCTGGGATGAAAATACACTAAGCACATCCCAAAAGCCCAAGCAATAGGGCTGGCAGTTACATAAGGGAAGTTGGCTTCTCTGAACGGTCACATATTAAGCCTCATCTTGTCCCATGACCCACGCTTCTGAAGAGACTGCCACGACCACTAACACCCCATACCCCTAAGAGCCATCCACAGTGGCTTCCACAGGGTGGGGTAGGAGCCAAATACCACGTCGCCCTCAATTACATGGAAATGTCAACGCACTTTTCCCACACAGTGAAACACATGCACATCCTGAGGCGGACTGCTTTTACTGAAACAGAGCCGGCTTCCCTAGCTTTTTCTACTCCAAAGAACATACAGGAATGTGCTGCCTCTCTGATTCTATGGCTAGATAGCATCCCAGATATGTTTATCATTCCATTATAATTCTTTACACTCTAGACCTTATGTTCTCAAACCACTCTGTTTTGGAGAAGATCTCAGTGTTTTAGTAAAGTACAAACACCATCAGGCTAGTGTTATTGTGTCCATGTGTATGTTCTGGATTAAGGCACTTTTTTTGTTTAGATTACAAACCACATTATTCGATAAATATCTGAGAAAAATGGGAGTGGGTGAGCTGGAAACGAAAGTTAAACTCCACTTACTCTATGAATACAATCCTTCTAAGAAAAAAAGGTTCTTACAAGTGTTTAGTTTTCTACATAACTTTGTAATGGACCAAAACCATATTCCTGCAGAAAAGAGCCAAGGTTTTTATTTTGGTGTAACTTAGTCTCTTTTGGTCAAATAGGTCAACAATAAGGTCATCAATCTCTTTGGCAAGAGCCATCCCCACTCCTGCCCCTGCACTGCACGGATGAATCTATTTATGACCTGCTTAGCTACAAAACCCCTCCCCCACTACCAACGGGTTAGTTCAACTGTGCATTTTCAAGGGAGATTTATTAAAATGGCATAGAAAGATCATTTCACCAAAAAAAAGGTCACCTTCAGTCCTTAATAAAGAAACATTCTGTTTTATCCTCTCCTTGGACAGCCATACTTGATAGCACTTCCAGCATAATGTGTCAGCAGTGACTTGCACCAAGCAACCGCAACCTCTTGTTCAGGAGACAGATTTGCTTCTATTGGCATCTAGTAAAACAGATGAAAACATAGCCTTCACCTCTGATTTCCTGATGTGAAATCCTGACATAATCTACACTGCTTCCTTAACCTACACCGAGGATAAAATATATTACCTTAAAAGCTGTTTCTATGTCTCAGACTTCCATAGCATTTTCTACCCAAGAAACACACCCAGTACCCTGATCCAGTACTCACACTGCTCTTTCCGATCAAACCTGAGCACTGTGCAGGTTATTTCCTTTTCTTTTTTTTTTTTTTTCTTTTTTCTTTTTTCAGTTTTTTCAAAGATGGAGGGCAACTCCACATTTGAGTGGATTTTCTCAACAAGGAAAATAGTGGCAAGACGCTTACCTCCCAGAGCTTAACCAGTCTGAAAATGTTTCATTACACAACCCTTATATTTAAAGAATTAGTCATGAGGAAGTTGGTGGTGAGCTGGTTAGAAGCTGGGTCACTCTGGGTAGGAAGTGGCTGAGAAACTATTAGCAGATTTTAAACTTTTTAAAAATCTGCTGGCCACCTTGGCTAAACACATCCAAGACCACCTACTCCACTATTCCCTCCCAGCTATTACAGTAAGAAAAAGTACTCACCAGAATGGACAGGAAGAAGGTATTTCCAATGAAACACCACCAAGGTAACTGTCTTGATCTTATGGTTGTATAATATAGGCTAGAAACAAAATTACAGATTTTGCCGTATAACAAACATTAACCAGGCCAGTCCACAGACCACCGAGGGTCCCTCCCAGGTTATACTGCAGATTCAACCTATAGAACTCTCTGAAACGCAAGAATCTTGCTAGTGATAGTTCTGCTTGTAAGAGCATGAGAAATACAGAACTCACACATAAGAGCTCAAGCAACCCTGAAAATGATCTCCCATAACTTAGGGGAGAAGGTAATAAGATCCTGATGCCGGAAAAGAAAGTCTCTTTGTAGAGTTAAAGGCATGAAACCTATACTCTAAAATCAAAATTGGTTGAAAGTGATCGGGTTTCTCTTTCACTTCAGAGTATCAATTTCCAAACAACTACACAAATTTACACTCTTGAGTCTCATGACGCTTCAGGAATGTGAAATCAGAACTTACACACACGAACAGAAGCATAACAAGAATTGTTAGATGATCTCGATCAGGATAGCAAAAAAATAATTCGAAAACTTTTTGAAATGTGTTGGATAATTTTTAAGAACAGAGTAACTAAAACTAATACTGAAAATTTCCAAAACTATTTGGAGTAATTCTTGTGACAATCTAAAAGTGGGGCTAAACTAAAATCTCATATTCCAATTGAGTCAGCTACAAAGTTTCATACTCACCTCCCTTATAACCTCAAAAAATGTTAAGTAAGATGGTTTATAACAGAAATACTGAAAATAAATCATCCTTGAATGCTTTTAGATTTTCCCCAGTGTACCACAAATCACAACTAGAAACCCAAACAAAACAATCACTGAACCATTTGAGATCTGCCACTGAAATCCAGACTTGCAAGACAAGAACAGGGGAACGAAGCGGACAGCCTGACCTCGCTCTGTGCTTGGACAGCGCTGGCCTTTCGGAGCTCCTACGCCATGTAAGTTAATACTGCGAGTTCATAAAAGTCAGCGGTAACACTGAAATAATAACAATAACATAAATAAAAATAGGCTCTGGTTAGAAAGAGAGGATCCATTTACCACCGCCCTGAGGAGGTACATTTGACCACTGAAGGCAGGAAAGCCATTAGCATCCTGAATTAATGGCTCTCGTGGTTTTCAAACAAGATCTTTCCATGATGGACACAGTGTGGACTCAGCAAAGTTTCTCCTTCAAGAAAAATACAGCTTTCATTTCAGAGCGCACTGATTAGGCTTAATACCATTAGGGCACCATCAGACTTAGTGTTGTTGTTACTGCTTTTAACCAGCAGTTACTTTTTAAACCAAAAATTGAGGGTAGTTAACTTGACCGACAGTCAAGATTTCAAGATTTCAGAAGGCAGGAGTGAATCCAAGTACAACAGCTTCAGAGGCGCGTGGACTGATGGGTCTGGGACCTTTTCAAGCCAGCAGGTCCCAGCTTCTTCATCCTCACCACTCTCCCTGTTCTCACCTGTGTGTAACTTAGGAACAAAAGCTCACTCCCATCATGTTCCTCCAAGAAGCCCTGAACACAACGCGGTTTTAGAAAAATCAGTCAAGTTTACTGGTGGCCATGTAAATCAGTTACAACTAGAAATCAAACCAAACAGATTTACAAAGGAGTAAATTCTTAGCCAATCTTCACTGCCAACAGCATTACTGGGCAGATACTTTTAAAAAGCCAAAGGTATTTGCTTTGTAAATTAATTGTAAAAAATATAACAGTTGAGTCAATCTCCATGAATAATTGAAAGTACAAATATAAGTTAAGGTTCAAAAACAGTTCACAACATATACAACAAAAGTCTCTAGAACAAAGACACTTTTAAAATCGTGCAATTCACTTTGTACATTTTTTATATAAAAAAAATTTTTTAAAGTCCATGTTTTCTGGATCATATATGAAAGTTCATATCCTGATGTCTTTTCTGTCAAATAATCATTTTTTATCAAAATCTAAATTTTCACTCCTGGCTGGATTTGTCCTCCTTGGCGATCCTTTTTGTGACGCCACTGAAATACTTCTCACGGAAGGAATTGTGCCCTTGGTACGGCAGGAAACGGTCACTGAGCAGATGTGAATACTGGTCCCGGTTCTGGATGGTTGGAAAATACAAAACATAAGATGTTTGAGTTACACCTTTAACTAGCTTACAAATCGAGCAGTCACGTCCATGAAACAAAATCTTCCTCTGATGTACATTTGCCTTTCTTCATTATTTGAACTCGAAACATACAATCACTTTACTCTCATATCATGCTTGGATATTCAAAGGATTTTCACGGACTTCTGCCCAACTGAGACTCATGACCATCCTCTCCCCAGAAGATGAACACTATTATTACCCAGGGAGAGCAAACAGACTTGTCCACGAGATACAGTCAGAACTACAAGTTTCTTCTGGTGCCCAGCTGAGCACATGCAGCAGTCATCTGTGGCAATGGATGAGAATGAGGAGATCAAGAAGCTTCCATTCAGAGAAATGAGTGTCAGAGATTTCTGAGCCCGTGTGGCATCACAGAGTTGCAGAACTCTGTGTGGTTGTATTCTTATCCAGCCAAGGAAACAAAGCATTCCCAACAAAGCAGGCGAAGATTCAGGCTGAACCAGGGATCTACTCAAAATCAACCTAAGGTTAGTGCTCAGAGGGACACTTACTGGACACTGGAAATGCTGCTCTGCATTAGGAGGTCGAACATATTTTAGCTGAGAAAATAGAGAAGACGACAGAAAGCATTGCACGGACTCTGAACCATCAGCTTCCCATGCATTTTAACAAAACCATCCCAAACTGTGAAAAAAATCTAACTTGAAATAAAATCGCAGCCAGGTGTGGTGGCACATGCCTGTAATCCCAGCACTCGGGAGGCTGAGGCAGGAGGATTGTTGTAAGTCTGAGACCAGCCTGGGCTACAAAGTGAGCTCAAGACCAGGCTGAACTGCATAGGGAGACCCTGTCTCAAAGGACAAAAGAAAAAAAAAAAATCTCATTAGGGCCAGGGATTTAGCTCAGTGGCATAAGCACCTGCCTGGCAAGCTCGAGGTCGTGAGTTCAATCCCTGGTACCAAAAAAAACCCCAAAAATCTCATTGCTGAGATCCCTTCACATTTAATGACACACAGATCAATGTGACTTTGAGAACAGGTGTGATGACTCAATAGGAAAACAGGAAGCCTAATTTTCTAGTCCTGATTTAATATCAAAATAAAAGCTAAAAATATATCTGAATACAACAGTTCTCAAAATATTTGCTTTTTCTTATATCTCTGAGAAATGAGTATCTCCTCTCTTCCTCTAACATTAACAAAAACCCAATTTCAGCCAAAGCAATGTTGACTCATTCCTTTCTGCAGAAACTATTTTTGCAACCCATATTTTTTAAAATCACATAAAAAATTATGAACACTTCCAGATTCCCTGATGCAGCAAATATAAACAGGTGGCCACTTAAGTTTTACAGCCCTAGCATGCTGCAGTTCCAGCTCCCACGAGCACATGAAAATGCCCCTGGTTATCACTCTGGGTGACATTAAAATTCCCCATCAGTGAACATAATGTGGTCTGCCTGTAAGTGTACAACTGACAAACACCAAATGAAAAGTAGTACTTAGTGAGTATTTATTATGGGCCACAAACTACACTGCATGCTCCATATGCACTAAGATAACTTATCTGCTATAAGTGATGTATACACTCTCATTATGTTTTCATTAATGAAGAATTATTTATGAACACAGGTCTCAGATAACAGCTGGCAAGTGGCAGGGCAAAGTCGGCATGCAGGTGTCGTGGAGTCCACGCGCTGCAGCTGGAGGAAATGCCCTCCAGTAGCTAAGCTGTACCCACCTCAGGAAGCAGCCACAGCTTCGGGAAAAAGGAAGCGATGAACTAAGACATCTGCAGCTGAACTGCCTACCAAGGAGGAGGAGTACTGAAGCCCAAGTAGGACTTACTGGTTTCTGTAAACCAAGGGGACGTATTGCATTCCCAGGAGGGGCCATTAGGAGCCCAGGGGATGCTGACCTTGCATGTGGACCCAGGGTGGTCCCCACGCCAGCGCTGCACTCAGAGGAGCAGCAACAGAAACAACGCTGCAGCAACACAAGTCTGAAGAAAAGCAAAAGGCAGGGCTCAGTTCAATCCTGAAAGAAATGGTTACATCGTAACAGTTTCGTGCAGAGGCCACCATCACTACACTGACTACTGTTCTCACGGTGTGGCATCCTTCTTTATCTTGTCATCGAAATCAGGACCGAAGCCAGGCGTGGTGGTGCACGCCTTTAATCCCAGCACTCGAGAGGCTGAGGTAGGCGGAGAGTTGTGAGTTCAAGGCCAGCTTGGGCTACAACGTGAGCAAGGCCAGCCTGAGCTACATAGTGCGACCCTGTCTCAAAAAAACCAGGGCTGGGAGTTTGGCTCAGCAGCTTACATGCCTGCCTGACAGGCGTGAGGTTGTGAGTTCGATCCCCAGTGCCACAAAAAAAAAAAAAAAGAAAGAAAGAAAGAAAGAAAGAAAAAGAAATCAGGACCGAGGTCCAATGCTGCTTCCTCCTTTCCTCTCATCTGGGAAGTCCGAAGAGCTTAGCTCCTGGACGCTAGAATCCCAGGTCCACCTCCCCCTACTCAGAGTCTGTCCTCTTCCCTCTTCTCTTTTCCCTAAATGACCAGGTTTCCTGTCTTCTCCAGCTTTCTGTCCACGCTATGACTAAACTCAATTTACTAAAGTGCAAATTTAATATAACACCTCTCAGCTAACGTCCACAGGAGGTCAAATTTTCCCTCAATGGTCAGGCTTTTGTCTTAACATCTGGGAGTCAGATCCAACTACATACATATCAGTTTGCTGAATGCCATCTCACTTGCTCTCCCATAGAGGAACCGAACACAACCTGGCAACCAAGTCCCTTTCAGCACTGGGTTTCTGTCCTCCATCTTCTGCTTGGCTCCTGTGGGCCATTTAAGATCACTTCTTGTTAAAATGTGCTGTGCATAACTTCATAGAATACACTAGCGCTGCAGAGGGAGAAGGCAGGAGGGTAAGCATGTGGTTCTGGAGGCTGACACTAGAGAGCCTCGCTGATCTGTGCTACTGGCCTGTGGCTCACCAGAATACCCAGGAGACAAAAACCAAGGGCTACAGAAAACAGACCTTGTTCATGGACCAAAGAGAACTGAACTAAACAACTTATATCTGACCTGAAGGAGATAAGTAAGGCAAACTGTTGATAAAGTCCAGGGAAGATAAAGATCAACAATGAAACAGGACTGACAGCATAAGCCTGAAAAAAGTTCAAGGTAATGATTAGGTTATCAAGAAAGCATCCCCTACCTACAACAGTCATTATCTAAACAATTTAGCCCTCAGGATCAACAGACAGTGCCACCAAAACACAGTGGCACAGGCATAAAAGTTGGGACATGGCATTAACCACAGAAACGTAACTCTGGGGGGAAATGCAGGGTTCTTTATGACTCAGGTAGTAGAGAAGAGTCAGAGTGAGGAGGCTCTTTGGGTCCTGAGTTGGAGCATCACCTTCTGTAACACCCACTGTCCTCCAGCTATGAGACACAACTTTCACAAAGGGACTCCTGGAAAACCCAAAAGCTCCAAATCCCCAGAGTAGTCAAAGACCTGACAGAAACACTATCATTATCTAGTAACCTAAGTCATACTTCAGCAAAAGCCAAACACCAAGGAATTTGGCTTTATTTTCAGCTAGATGGCAAAGTCATAGTTCCTAAAATGTCCCCCATGAAACATTTCATCTAGCACACATCATCACTCGTACTCTACCATACACAGAAATACCACGTATCTATAAACAATACACATTCAAGATACACCCAGCCCACAGGGAATATGCTATAGCACGCGCACACAGCATTCGGAATTTATGCCATCTCAATGCTGAAGAAAGTGGAAAGGTCAATTTTTGCTTTCTCTTTTCTTGATCTCTTTCATCCTATCTTTAGATTACTTCACCAGTGCTCACACTTGACATTGTGATAACCAACTCTACATACTCTTCATCACCTTTTCACGACTCCTCTCTGTTCACATTCCCTGCCCATCTCTACCAGGAATATCTGCAGTCACCGTTGCTTTTTAACTCAGTATCTCAAAGCCCAAAGTGTTTATTTAGGAAGGGAAGCGTTTATCTCCAAGCAATATGATCTTTGATCTCCCTCATGCTTGCGTGCTTGACCCAGAGCTGGACTTTTCATTTCTATAACATTTCCAAATCTCCCTAACACCTCTGATCATGGGATCCACAGTGTGTTACAGAACCTGAGTTCTGCCACTTTTCAATCGACAAAAAATACTTGATGTAAAATATAAACACACAAAGAATTAGTAAGTACCAAAAGAGAAAACTATGGTGAGGAAAAATTAGACCAACTACCTTTCAAAAATTTCTTAACAACTGGTAGTAATTAAGAAGAGATGAGTAAATTACTAAGATGGTCAATGACATCATTGTTTAACAGTATTTTTTAACCAGAAATTCTGTAGGAAAATCTATGATAGCCACAAATGGCTAGATAATGGAAACAGATAGCTTTCATACCTCTCATTTATTCCTGTTAGACAAAGAGCAATGATAAACCTTACAAGATACACAGAAAGTTCGATTTAAGAAAGGAGTAGTGTATATTTGCTGTCAAGTATGTGTTTTACATAAGTCAATTAACTAATTCTCTGCATCTTTTCATAGTAGATTTTTGCTTCAATTTGGTAGACTGGGAAACAGAAGCAAAGGATTTTAAATAATTCCCCAAAGTCAAACAACTTGTAAGTAGCATTGCCAGAAATGCAGCCTAAATCACACTTTAAAAGTTCGTGCTTTTTTCTTTACATTTCTCCACCTGCACGCTCTCTGAAAAATATTACACCAAAACAATGGCTAAAGAACTAATTTCCCACAAGGCAGATTACTGGTCATTTAAAACAACCTTGACATTCAGAGGACATTCCTCGCTGAACATCAGCGCCAAGGAAACACATACTCTGGATCTGAACTTTTAGACAGAACCCCTTTAACCACTGCCCCACCCAGCCAATTCCCCGTCCTATCAGGGCTGCTAATTCTAGATTTAAACCACTCTAGGAATTCTAACTCACTGGCCAAAGAAACCAAGAAGCCTCCCGAACTGGCAATTCACTTTTATGCAGACACCGCCCTCTGCTGGCTGAAGCAGGCAAATCCTTCCAGATCGAGTTACAGATGGGAGTTCAAAGTCACAGACCACAGTGGATGGTCAGGGCACTGTTTCCCTAGCTGAGTCCTGACTGCTGGAAATACCCAGTCTCGCAGCCCCTACCCGATCAAGATGGCCTTTTCCCCCAGAAAGCAGAAGCATTTATTCAACTACTGCATTGTTTAAAGAATGATGTAGGAATGGACAAATGCATATTCACCTTAGTAATTCTAAAGTTTATTACTCATCTGTGCCCAACCTTAAACTGCAACTGATCTTCTAGAACAAGAAAGATAAAGTACATAACCTGTCCTGTGTTCAAGTTGTTATTTTTCGCAGCAACAACAAAAAAAAGCACATCGAAAAAATACAGCATTAAAAACAATTTAAAAGGTACTAAAAAGCAAGAATTTCGGTCACTTATAATAAATTTTAATCTAAAGAGGAATGTATGCTCAAGACAGGAAACATATAGTGACCCCTGAAACTGACACTCTGGAACTGAAGACACTGGATTATGCTGTAGGAATACACACTTGTAAAAGCATTTCTCAAACTTGGTAGCATAAACTGGTCAGACAGTAAAGAAATTAATGATTTTTCATTAAGAACTCTTCTAGGTACACACTATCTTCCTAATTACTGATTGTCCCCTCTCAGAAATTTGCCTTTCTCGCACACCCTAAAGAAAAAAGAGGTACTAAGTTTCTATCATATGTCGATTCAGCTGTTTTTGGTTTGCTTCTCGTGAGAAATGAGGCCAAGCTTCTCTAGGAATGAAATGGGTTTGGTTACACTGAGCTTTGAAGAGTAATGTCTGGGTAATACTAAAATTCAGTATATTTCAAATGGGAAAGTTTGGGTCAGTCATAACTACCTATCCTACTCTTCTTCTAAGTAGATGATTTAAATACTGTTGAATTAGACTGTTTTTATTCCAGAAGGGCCTAAAATAATCACTGAGAAGTTATTATTCATTCCATAAACATTTATATAGTGATGAGTTTACAAAGCTGTGTACTGGTAGAAGACAGATATTAAACAATGTACGTCCAGATATATATTTACAAACTGTCACTAAACACTGGGAAGAAAAGGGTACCGAGGCATCAAGAGACCCTGGCTTGGAGAGTGTTATGGTTTACATCTGAACTGTCCTCCAAAGGCTGATGTGTTCAGAGGTGGGGATTTTGGAAGGTGACCAGATCATGAAGACTCTAATTTGATGGCATTCCTGGGCCTTGGTAGAAACAGGACATGGAACCTGGCGGTGTGACCTCAAGGGTTCTGTCTGGTCCTCAGCCAGCTCTTTCCCCCTCCTCTGCTTCCTGGCTGCTGTGAGAGGAGCGGCTTTGCTGTACCCTGCCTATCCAATGTGATGCTCTGCCTCACCTCGGCCCTGCAGGACCAGAACCAACAGACTATGGACTGAAACCCAAACCACAAGCCAAGATCAATCTTTGCTCCTTCAAGTTGATTTCTGTTGGGTATTTCATCACAGCAATGGAAATCTGACTAAGAAGGGCATTAAGGAGAAAGACAAGAAAGACTACCCTAAGGAAGTGACAGTTGTCTGAGACCTGAGGATGAATTAAACTTACAGAGCTGTGAAGACAACATTCCAGGGAGATGAAACACAATACAGAAACTCTGAGACAGGAAAGAGATGAATCCTCTGTGGGAAATGAAAGGGGCCCATGTGGCTAGACTTCAGTGACTGAAAGGCAAGGTGGCACCAAGAGAAACTGCAGACAGGCCAGAAACAGCTCCAAGTGGCCTGGAGGTTATAGGAGAGATAAAGAATTTTACTCCCATTTCTACATGAAGTGGTCATCAGATCTAAGCAGGGGAGTTTTGTCAGCTGTTTCCACTCTGAAAGACATTCTGGCCACTGTTCAGGAAATAAAATGGAGAGGACTTTGAAGAAGCAGGTTAGCCAGTTTGAAGACTCAGAGTAGCTGAGGAAAGTGACACTGTGTCAAGTCCTTAGGGGGACGAAGGAGAAAACTGTTATCCACTCAACTGTCCCAAGTCAGATCTCTGAAAAGACATACTTAACTCCTATCACATCTGCCCCAGTTACCAAGTCATCGGCCCTACCAGGCAGACCTCCCCACGACACTTGCAATCCCCTCACATCCTCTACAACCTACAACTCCGCCCTCAGTCTACAGTGTCATCATATTTGAGGGCCAGGGGCCTCCATATGCATGTCCCAAGTATTTTTCCACAACTCAGATCCACCTATAATCTGCAGCTAGAGTGACTTTCAAAAATGCAAATGTCTACCCCTCTCCTAACGCACAACCCTTCACGGGTTTACTATCCCCAGCAGGATAAACTCCAACTGTTACATGAAATCCTCCAACACCTGGCATCTCTTTAGTGTTCCAGATCTTCACCAGCTCTTCTTCTCTCAAATGCTGTGTTCCAGTCATGCCAAAGTGTCCACGTTTCTGTGAGCACAGCCCTTCTCATGCCTCATACCTTGCTTTAAATGATGGCTTCCCCACAAACTTCCCCATCTTCTTGCCTTACACACCGTCTCCTCTAAGGAGACCACAACAAAACAGCTACGTTGGAACAGTTTCAGTGAGCATTTCTCCTGACACACAAGTTCTCTAAGGACAAGGAAGGACAAAGCCCAGGCACTTGCCCCCAATGACCCATGGGTGCAGGAAGTGTGACGGATGCCATAGCTCTCCCCTCGAGAACATGTAATTGAGGCACCAACATACACATGTCACAAGACAGCTTTTTTGCCATGTGGCACACTTGTCCCAAAATTTCACCTCTCTTGAAAGTCTTACAATAGTTGTCTATTTGCTTTCAGCAAAAATGTGGTCATCAGGTATCAATTTCCTCAGCTCCAGCCCAGCCACGCCCATCCTCTGCTGTGAACTGGCTCCTGTCACCTCAAAACCTCATCTCCCATTGTACTCCCTCCCCACGTTCTGGCCAGCTCCAGATTTCCACCTCATGGTGTCCCTGCACTTCTAAGAGTTGATTTTATAAAGTCCACCGAACTTCAGGGAAAACACCTAGGGATAATCAGCAATCTATAAAACTACTGCTTATCAAAACAGAGGGTCCCCTCTTCTAGACATGAAGAAAGCCGGTTCTAAAGTCACCAGAAAAATCAAACGGCTTCTAGTTTAATTGTAGGTCAGGTTTAAGTTTTCCTTCACTTCCTGACAGTTCCTGATAATGACATAATGACTTCTTCTACCTCACTGGTGTTAACCTTGACTCATTTATATTCTCAAAGTGACAGCAGTTTATACAGAACAGCAGCTTCTTTGCAAACACTTAGTAGAAATGGCTTATGAAATTTGTATCTTGTGATAAGTAAAAACCAACGGCACTGCCACCAGCACAAAAGCCACCAAACTCGTGTTGTTCATCTCCTTTGTCAGCAAAGACTTCAGAAGTCACAAGACAGATTCAAGCTATGATACACACTCTTAAAAACAGTGCAAGGAAGAAGGCAAAGAGATGGAAGAGAAACACAGCGGGTTGGCTTCCTTTCTTACAATGAGCAGAGAGGGAAATGAAATGGGAATGATAGTGCTGAACAGAATGGGCCTCAGCTCAGCATCAGGGTAATTAACCGTGTCCGGCTTTTGTTTAACAATCCTTCTCCCCTTATCAAAGCTTCCCACATTCTACATCTGGTACTGGACAGTAGCTATAGAAACCACTTGTGCTGAAGTTCTACAGCTATAAACAGCACGAGGCCATTTCCAGAACAAGGACAAGCAGGTCAAAAGTCTGGTGTCCAATACTATTCAGAGAACTCCCGGGGCTTACTCCTAATGAGAACAAGGTGTTTGCAAATCTTCAACCCTAAATTGGGTGTTCACATTGATCCTAGGGTTTTAAAACATTTATTACAAAATACTAACTTTTAAAATTTTTTTAATTTAAAAAAAAAATTTTAAGAAGATATTCAGTTAACTAAAGCCTGTGGAAATAGTTTAATATATATTAAAATCCTCCTCTTGATCATTCTTAAATGAGGGACAATAAACAACTGAACCTGGACATCTCACACACTCAGCACATAATTTCTAATTTAAAAAGTGCATCATGAATATTCAAGCTTATCACAATAACAGAAGTATTAGCATTTTTGCCTGCAATCTACTAAAATCTGTAACTATAAAATTCAAATTTTAATCCCAAATATTAAAAAATGGAGTCAGAACACCAGATAAAAATGAATGGCATTTAGCTGGGCGTGGTAATGCACGCCTTTAATCCCAGCACTCAGGAGGCTAAGGTAGGAGGAGTGTTGTGAGTTCGAGGCCGGGAGGCTAAGGTAGGAAGAGCATTGTGAGTTCAAGGCCGGCTTGGGCTGCAACGTGAGCAAGGCCGGCCTGAGCTACATAGTGTGACCCTGTCTCAAAAAAATAGGGCCGGGAGTTTGGCTCAGTGGCTTAAGCGCCCTGCCTGGCAGGTGCAAGGTTGTGAGTTCAATCTCCAGTGCCACCAAAAAAAAAAAAAAAATGAACGGCATTTGCCATCTTCGGTGACTCCAGGAACTGAGTCCAGGCCTTGAGCATTCGTTCTCAGCAAGGGCTTGACCACCAAGTTCCATTCCCAGCCCCAATTTTCTGTTAACTTTTTTAAAACTTGGTTTAAAAAACTTGCTAAACTTCTGAAGTGACAAAAGATAAATAACATTCAAAAATACATACAGGTATTCACGTGTATATTCTTTCACGTTAATTTAGAAATAATTCCTCTCCTAAGATACATTTTAAAATTTCCACACCCCATTAAAAGAAAAATGAATGAAAATGTATCTCCATTTAAATAAAGACAAAAACCAGGCAAAATTATTTTGTTTAGAAATGAATTCAGTAGGGGTTATTAACAAAGGAAGCAAAAAATTACCAAAAAGGTCACCAGCAGAGGTGGGCGTTTGTGATCAGAAATGGCCACAAGACGGCATGTTTCTGGGGTGCTGAGCGGCCCCTTAATCTTCACTGTGGCAGCACAGGTAGTTACAAGAATGCTCACACTATCTTTATCCATTAAACTGTAGATTTATGCTTTGGGAAAAGACACGTTAAAATCTCAGAGGGGTACAAAGTGGAAAGAGGACACATGTTGAAAAAACCTAGAAAGGTAATTCTAAGTTAAGCAACAGTATGAAACACACACACACACACACACACACAGTAGAAAATCTATCACATCTGCAAGAATTATAAAAGCTCCAAAGGGTCACATTCACTACACACTGAAATTTCCCTAAAGTATTCATACCTCAGAATCCCTGAATCCTATTTATAAGGCCTGAAGACCTTGCCCTCTCTGCCTGTAGGATCCCGCTTGCTCCCGCAAATAAAACAGCCCCACCTAAACAGCCTCAGACACAAGGACCCATCTCTCTCAACTACGTGCCTTCCAGGAGCTGGCAGGGAACAGATTTGGGTTTTCGTTTGTTTACCAGAAATTAAGCATTCTGATTAGCATTAAAGCAAAGCACAGTTTGGTTGGCAAAATCATTTAGTTGCAGAGGTAGAAAAGAAAACTTGATGACCCTTCAACTTTTAAACTCAAGAAAAAGTATCATTAATGGTGAAAGCAAACTCATTTTGGAACCAGGTAGTTTACAGGGACCCGGAAACAGACTTGAAGCATCATGTTATATCCACCTCCTCCCCACTTCCAGAAGTTTCAAATACTTCAGGCAAAACTGAATTCACATATAATGCACATTTGTTTCCTTCTGATTTTCTACACAAACCACTTTCTAAAACATTTCTCTCTTGCTCTCACACATCCCATTTTGACAGATGTGAATATGGATTGCAGTAAACCTGGGCTTCACGTTCAATTACTGTGTTTTTGCTTAGTGTCGTCTTGTGTTATCTTTCTCACTAATACCTATGGAATCATTTACATCCTACCAAAAGTATTACATAATTTAAATACATCTACCAAATCTATTTCATAGCTCTATTCCAAGGAGACATATGACAAGAGATGGGCAAAACTCAAAAAACAAATTTCAAAAGCAAAAGTCAATCAGAAGGAACTACCTTCAAATCCAAACAGCTGCTGAACAAAACCATGACGACATTCATCCTGAGTTAGAACAATGCAAATGAAAATGGGCAAAGCACGACGGCAAGGAAGCACACTCATTTATGATTAGCAACACTAAATATCATCCTAATGCATAACCTCATTATCATAAAGAATAATTTGAGAGGATAACAAAATGGCGAACCAGTGAACACCAGGATAGGAGGACTTCCTCAAAGATACCATCCAAATGCTAGAATATAAAAAAAGAAGAAAAAAAAGAGGGAGATGGGTCCCCTGGACCCAAGAAGAATCTAAAATGAGAATTGAAGCCCACAGAAAGAGTAACAAAAAGAAGTAACCAAACAAAGGTGGAGGCTGGCGGCACCTCTGACTGGAGCCGAACCCAATTAGCAGCCAGGAGGTCCCGGGAAAGTGCAATTAAAGTGCTCGAACCGAACAAAGTGCTGCCACTGACCATGGCGGCGACAGCGGAGGGGGCAATCGATAGTAGGGTGAGGTGGACTGGAGCACAGGAGTGGGTAAGCACGGAAGGTCCCAGCCCCCCAACCCCCCAACCCCGTGAGGGAGAGCGAGGGACTGGCATCCATCTTGAGATCGGAACTACACCTAATTGGGCATGGTCCCAAAGAAACGGCTCTGATCGAGCCCCAGAGGGTCCCGGCAAGTGACCAGCTAGGTCTGGAGACCAAGGCTGCATGCGCGCCATAGGGATGGCAGGGGAAGTTTCACGGACAACCGGCATAGATTCCCAAGCAGTGGCCCCGCCCCTGCGCACAGTACAAGACATTGCACCCCAGGGGTGATAGGGGAAGTTTTAAGGACAGCCGGCACAGGTTCCCAGGCAGCGGCCCCGCCCCCGCGCACTGTACCAGAAATCCAGGGAGCCGAGACTGGCTGGGGAAAGGCAGTGGACCAACACGAGCTCACCCCAAAGAAACCACAAGACTCCTGAACAACCCAGGAAAATGCCAAGAAAGAAAGGCAGAGGGTGCTCTCTAGCCTCCGATTCAAGCAGAGCAAATCCAGGAGAAGCATACACAGAAGAGGTCAGGAGCCCAACTATTGAAATTTCTGAGGTAATGACAACTGAAGTGGGGAGACAACTCCATGAAGCTGTAAAAGAAATTAGAGCAGAACTGTTGGCCCAGCTGAGAATAGAAATGAAATTCATAATAAAGGAATCGCTAAGCATCTCTAAAGGAGACATAGACGAAAAGGTGGAGTGTGGAAAATCAAAGGAAATCGAGAAGGGAAAAAACAAAAAAGAATTAGAATATATGAAACAGATTCAGAGAGACTACCAAGAAATCAAAACTGCAATGAAAATTGGCAGAACCACCTGAAGGAAACTAAAGATAGATTTTCAAATCTGGAAGACAGGCTAGAAGTCTGGGATCGACAAAGGAAAGATCTCCTAAAAATAATAAGAAACCTGGAAGCGGCAGTGCAACGGCTGCAAGACGACCCAAGGAAATATAATTTACAAATAAAAGGTGTGAGTGAAAAAGCAGGGGTCAATACAGATCAACTTAAAAGCCTATTTACAGAAATAATTTCAGAAAACTTTCCAAGCATGGGAACAGGAAGAGACTTTCAGATAAGTGAAGCATACAAAACTCCAGCTAAACATGACCAAAGTATGCCTACACCCAGACATATAATAATCAAGATTCCAGAAATTCAACACAAAAACAAAATATTAAAAGCTATTAGACAAAAGAGACAGATTACCTACAAAGGAAGGCCCATCAGAATCACGACAGACTTCTCAACACAAACCATCAGGTCAAGAAGAGCTTGGAGTGAAGTATTTCAAGCCCTGAAAGAAAATAACTTCCAACCCAGACTGATGTACCCTGCAAAATTATCTTTCAACTCAATGGAGAAACAAAGATACTTCCCACAACAAAGAACTAAAGGAATTTATGACAACCAAGCCAAACCTACAAAGAATACTGAAGGACATTCTAGAGAGATAAAAAGTCCACAGCTCCAGAAACAGCAAAAGAGATATTTAATCCATCATCAGGATTTAAATCCAGTATTGTTTCCAATGAGCTGTTTAGTCTAATCTTATTCTACCTCGACCTGCTTAACTTTATTATATATGATGACAAAGACAGTTATTTTAAAGATAAAATTTATTAGGGTAGCTACTTTAATGATATTCAATCACCTTGTTTCGAAACCAGGTATTGCTTTCACTGTTGTGTTTTGAGGGATTTTAACCTACCTTTGTTTGATTGTATTACAACAGATGATACAGGCAACCACCTAGAAGATAATGAGGCATTATAGAAATCAACGATAGCCGGGCGTGGTGGCGCATGCCTTTAATCCCAGCACTCGGGAGGCTGAGGTAGGAGGAGCGTTGTGAGTTCGAGGCCGGCTTGGGCTACAACGCGAGCGCAAGGCCGGCCTGAGCTACATAGTGCGACCCTGCCTCAAAAAACCAGGGCCGGGAGTTTGGCTCAGCGGCTTAAGTGCCTGCCCTGGCAGGTGTGAGGCTGTGAGTTCAATCCCCGGTGCCGCAAAAAAAAAAAAAAAAAAAAAAAAAAGAAATCAACGCTGCATTACTATGTATTTCTTCCATTATCTTACTTGTTATTGGTTTTATCCAGTACTATTTTGTTCGACTATATTAGGCCAATTGGTAAGGGCAATTATTTTGAAGACAAGAGGTACTACAAGGGGAACCAAGGAAACAAGGAAGGGAAAAGGAAAAAGGCATAGATTTATATGCGGGTATACATAAGATAGTTTGAAAGACTATATTACTAAATGCATTAACTGGTGAGAGAGAATAGTTGATACTCATATGACTAGACCAATCTTACATGTCTTTATCTGTCAATCTGAACAACCCCCTTGAAGGTAACGATATGCAATGTCACAACTACTGTAAAATTCCAATTATCTCATTTCGTAAACCTATAATGTTACAGTATCGGATATATTGTTGTTGTTTGTTGATCGCTTTAGTTTTTTGTTTCTCTTCTTTACGACCACTCTTTTATTCTTTATTGGTTTCATTCTGAACTATCTTGCTTGACTATATTAGACCTGATGATATGGGCAGTTATTTTAAAGATAACAAAAGGTATTCTAAGGGAAAAGGAGGAAGGAAGGAAGGGAAAAGGAAAAAGACATAAATTTATAAATAGGTATACATAGGACAGTTAAAGTGACTGTATTACTAAATGCATTAGCTATTGAAAAAAAGTTAATACTCATGATTTGATAAATTTTGCATGTCTGTATCTGTCAATCTGAGCAACCCCTATGAAGGTAACGATATGCAGTATTGTAACTACTGCCAAATTTCAACCATCTCATTGTGTAAACCTACAATGTTATCGTATCAGATTTGTTGTTGTCGTTTGTCTTTTTTGCTTTTTGTTTCTGTCTTCTGTGTCCATTTTTTCTTAAATAAAAAAAATGACATGGTTGGAGTTTGACAGTGGTTGTAACATTGTATATCGTTACTTTCAGAGGGGTTGCTCAGATTGACAGACATAGACATGTAAAATTGATCTAATCATATGAGTATCAACAGTTCTCTTTCAGTAGTTAATGCATTTAGTAGTATAGTCATTTTGACCATCTTATGTATACCAACATATAAATCTGTGTAAAAGACAGTTTTATCTCCACATATATTTTGGCTTTTTTGTCAACAATCAGATGGCTGTGTGTGTTTGGGTTTGTTCCTCTGTCTTTTCTATTTCACTCTTCTACATGTCTGCTCTTACATCAGCACCATGCTGTTTTTCTTACTACAGCTGTACAGTGTAGCTTAAGCTCTGGTATCATGATGTAGTCAGCATTGCTCATTTTGTTCTAGGCTACACTGGCTATTCTGCAACTTTTGTGACTGCAAATAAAATTTAGATTTCTTCTTAAAAAAAAAAAAAAAAAAAAAGAATAATTTGTTCCTTCCAGGCAACCCTTAAGTCGTTTTCTCAGTGTTACTGTCTTCCTTTTTCATTTAAAAAAGCATTGTTATTATGCTATTCACTCTTTTCCCTTTACAACTTCAAAATCTTATAGGCCATAGGCAACACCCTCAATTCTGGACACACTCCATTCTCATTAACACATCCATCAGCTTCGTATTACTCAGCCCTTTCATTCAATCCAAAATAAAAAAATCACAGAACTTTCATCACCCACCACTATGACCTTCCAATATCTTATTTTAAATCATCCCAACCATACCTGGAGGCTGTAAAAAAACAACCATCATTGACTTACACAATATTAAAATTCTAGTCTAGATTGATATCCATGTAAGCTACAGAATTCAATTTTCCTATACTGTAATACTTCGCAAATAACTAGGAGTATAAGATAGCATACCAAATAAACAAGCCACAAAACAAATGAGTCCACTTAATGCACTCATAATTTTTTATATTTAAATGTGTCTATTGTAGACTATAAAACTTGCATGAATTTTTTTAAAAGATCTCAAGGAAGTCTTAAAAGGAGCCACTCTAGCAGCTCTTGCATCTGTCCGAATGGAAGAACACATTGAGAGAATATCGTTCTTCAGTAAGTTTCGCTGAAGATATAACTATTCTGCACATAGGCTCACCTGCTCCAGACCACTCTAGCGAGCAGTACTTTTATCTGATGGACCTGGAGGAAAGTGTTCTACAGGAGGAACACTGGGACCACAAACACACCGAGCAGCTGTATCAAGAGGGAAAACGAGCTTTGGTAAAACACACCACACTTGGCCACAACCCAACGAGCAACATTAGCTGAAAAAACACGACAAGAAAGATTATGCTGCTCCAGGGTGTTCACCATTCACTCATCACAAAGCTGGGACTGAACCCAGGTCTTGCATGCTCCACGCAAACACTCAACCACTGAGTTGCATCCCTCGCCCCTATTACGTTTTGATCTTGGCATAGTCTAGGGATAAAATGTGCTTTGGTAGACAGGCAACAAGATACAGGAAAAAAGACATCAATTTTCACATTTATGTGGTCTCAATAATGCACGCCTGTAATTCTAGCATTTCCGGAGTGAAAGCAGGAAGATCCCAAGTTTGATTCCTCCCTGGCCAACTAAGCAAGACCCTGTCTCAAGAAATAAACAAAAATAAATTAAAAAATGGCTGGGGATGTAGCTCAGTGGTAGCACCCATGGGTTCAACCCCTGCTACGGTTTATACATTGTGTCAACTTGAGAAGTCTAGTGGCTTAATTAAGTAACTCAGCAGCTCTACATCCTGGGGTGTAGAGCACAGTTACCTGGTCATTGTTACAATTTGAGAAGGTCAAAAGTTTAGCTGAGAAACTCAGCAGGGAGCCAGGGTTCTTACTTTGTAAACATCCTCATCCTGTGCAAAGGCAGGCAAGGATGTTTGTGAATGCTACACCCACCCTGGGGGGGGGGCGTGTCCTGTGTACTATATAAGGGAGGAGAAGAAGCTTGCTCTTGCTCCTTTTACTTTGGCTGCTTTTGTGTGGCTGTTGCCTTGAAGTGTTGCCCCTGTGCCATGCCACCCTGCCTTGGAGCCAGCTGATTGTGGACTGAAACCTCCAAAAACTGTAAGCTAAATAAACCTTTCCTTCCCTAATTTTTGGGTGTCAGGTGTTTTATCTCAGCAACAAGTAAAAAGTAACCAAGACAACCCCCAATACCACACACACACACACACACACATGCATTTTTTTTCCAGGTACAAAGAAGCATTTTGGCCTTGATTATGTCATTTACTATTTATGAAAGTGGGATGGGCCTAGGCTATGTCATCTTTAAAACAGGGAAGATAATAAGCTTAAATGGACAGGAAAGTCTTGTAAACAATAAAGCATTAACAAAGTGTTACTTTTCAGTCTCTTAACTTCCAGAATATATTGGTGGGAAATAATGACAGAAAATTGGCTCTTACCAGGCATCTTCATAATTTCAACAATTACCAAGAATTTTCTTATTTTCTACTTACATATAATACACAAATCTATTTTTATTTATTTATTTATTTTGTGGCACCAGGATGGAACTCACAACCTCATGCCTATCAGGCAGGTGCATAAGCTGCTGAGCCAAACTCCCAGCCCTAGTTTTTCAAGGCAGGGTCACACTATATGGTTCAGGCTGGCCTTGTGCTCAAGTTATAGCCCAAGCAGGCTTCAAACTCACAACACTCCACCTACCTTAGCCTCCCGAGTGCTGGGATTAAAGGCATGTGCCACCACACCCAGCTTAATATGCAAATCTAAAACCTATAGCCAGTAATGTCAATTTACAAAATTTTATAAAATATCCATACATTTAGACAATTTTTATCATTTGTGTTTACATTTTAAATGAAGGGGGAGGGTGACCACTATAAGAACCTACCAAGTGGGCCAAAATTTACAGTGAAGTTAAACCTAACAAGTGACAAATCAAAAATGAAGAGGCACAGTACACAAAACCGCAAAAATCTAAAATTAGCAGTCTTCCATTGCCAAAATCAACAACACTGAGCAGGTCTAAGAGTAATCTGTTAGGTTCCTGTGAGAACTGTTTGACAATTTTATCAGCACTTGGTGGATAAAGCACTGGGATCTTGCTGCAAACACACACAGACCTCTCTGTACAGACAGAAGGGAGAAATGAAGCACTGAGTTAACCAAACCCAGCTCACTTCACATGACTCCTAGGAGACTCCACACTGGTTAGAGTTGGTATCTGTCTTGGTTACTTTTCTCTAGTTGCTGAGACGAAACACCTGACACCCAAAATGAGGGAAGAAAAGGTTTATTTAGCTTACAGTTTTTAGAGGTTTCAGTCCAAAATCAGCTGGCTCCACTCCAAGGCTGGGTGGCATGGCACTGGGGCAACACTGCAAGGCAGCAGCCAGAGCAAAAGGGGGAAAACAAGCCTCTTCTCCTCCTTTATACTGTAAGCAGGCCACCCCCACCCACCTACCCTCCCAGAGCAGGTGTAGCATTCACAAAATTTCCTTGCCCTCCTCTTGCACAGGATGAGGATATTTACAAAGTAAGAACCCTGGCTCCCTGCTGAGTCTGTCAGGTAAACTTTTAAACTTCTCAAGTTGACACAGTATATCAACCATAACCTTATTATAAAGTGAAGACCACTTCAAAAAATTTACTTGAGCATTAGTTTTTTTCCTGTTTTTTAGTTTTTGGTTTTGTTTTGTTTTAAATCAATTTCAAAAGGACAACAGTAGGATGCTAAGAGGAAAACAGAGGAAACCAATTCTGGCTATAGATTACAAATACCAAAGGGAATGTCCCGATTTACCATTTTAACATACAAAAAAAAAATACCCCAAAGTTCATTTTTCCCTTGAGATTGAAGTAAATTTGCTTGCTTGCAAAACTATTTTAAATCTGGAATCAAGGGCAGGGGTTGTTGCTCAGGGGTAGAAGGAATCTGGCCTGGCATACGTAAGGCCCTGGACTTAAAACTACCACCAAAGAACCTGGAAAATAAATGCTGGACTTTCTTGAGCAAAATAAACTCAGGAGAAAGCAAATGTGAAATGAATACAGGAGAAATCTCAAGTTTTAAAGAATTGTCTGATTTATTATGCAGCTTCATTGATTTATTATATTATGCAGCTTCATTGATTATTATTAGAGTCTTCCCCTTTTTGCATAATTCTTTGCAATCCTATCTGTGTAGGCCAAATATGAAGGAATGTTTATGCCATTACCAGACTTTCAAATAGTACCAAGAGTTAAAAATCACAAAATCTACAGGTAATGTTTCTGTTTCTGATGTATACTACTCATACATCCAGCATATAAACTATTACTCAGTTAATTATAAAGACAATACCAACCCAAAGATATGTCATTTGAATATAAACTTCCAATATTTTTGTTTCAAAAACTACTATTCATTCTCATTTCAATTACATCATCTGTATCTTATCTATTTCTAAATAGATATACACACATCTAATGAATACCAATCAACTACTTTTATGCAGATATAGCTTAGTTTTCTAAAAAGCCTTGATATTAGAACCTGATTACTAAGGCTAAAAATTCTGAATATTACCCAGTAATGAAAAATAATTTACTAAGAAATTTTGCATAAGGAAGGGACATAATGAATGCAGTATTTCAGAGAAATTCATTTAACAGATATGAATGAGGCGTGAAGGAGTGAGACCATTTGGGAGTCTGTGAGCATAACCCAAGTGTAGTATGGGTCGAAATAGAGATAGCAAATGGAAATAAAAAAGGCAAAAGAAAGGCGCAATTAACGTTTACAAAAGGCGCTGTGCAGAGATATTAGACTCCACTACTGTGAAAGAGCCCTGGGGTCAGCGTGGTCAGGAGGCCCCTCAGAGGTGGGCCAAGACGAGGCTCACCCACGTGGAGGAGTTGAAGGGCTCCGGTCCTTGGGCTGCGACGGCCCAGAGAATACTTCAGAGTCAATCGACCTCCATTAGGAAGAATTTTTCCCATCAGAGAAAGAAGAAAGCAACACCGGGGGATCACAGAGAGGAAATTTACTTTCTCCCTTCTACAAAATGCCACAGTTTATCCCAAAGACACGCGGGCAACTTACCTCAAATGTCTTCACCTTTTCCATTGTGATCAGACGCCTGGACGTGTGGCTCGAAAGCTTCTGCTCGCAGTTGCTAATGAGTCTCAGGCACGGGTGCCGGGGCACCATCTCCTCGGTGTACCTGGGGAAGGGGCAGCTGAGGGTTAGGGCCACGCGGCTGGGAGAACCGGCCGGTAAGGGCCTCCCTCCGCCCACGCTCCCCGCATGTCCCTCAGGTGCTAACAGCCCGCAGGACCCTAAGTCTTCTCTCTGTGATGCAAGAGGAAAGCACTTTACTATCACCAAGCTCAGAAATGTGGTTCAAAAAATATTAAAAGCGAGGAGGCAACGCGAAGAGGGAGAGGGAATCCAAGTGTGCTCCCTGAAGAGCGCAAACACCGAATCCACAAAACTCTTAGGAGGATTTGGCCCCAGGCACCCCGGAGGCGGAGGAGGCAGCGTCGCCCCCACAGCACCCCAAAGTCCACCGAAGGTTCCCGCCCATCCCCGAGGTGTGAAGCCCTCCGGGCACTCGCTTCTCCTGTCAACCGAGGTGCCTCCTGGACCACTGCCGCATCTGTAAATACAAGGTAAGCCGGGCAAAGAGGCTGCCGCGGACCAGCAGGCTTGGCCCACAAGCGGGAGCCAAGGCCGACACTGGGCCTGCTCTACACCCGTGTGCGACGCGAAGGAGCAGATGGCGCCCAGATGCGGCACTTCCGGGAAGAGGGCGGACGGGGCGCCCTGGGAAAGTCGTCCTCCCAGAGTACTGCAGCGGGGAGACGGGCAGGAGGGATGCGGGTCCCCGGGCCGGGAAGGATCTGAGGTGCTCAATGAAGCCCACAGAGAAAGTGAAGACAGCAATTTCAACAAGGAGGAGGAAACCGGCTGCGCCTTCTTCCTGAGCCAGGACTCACTGCAGAGGAGCGGTCGGAACTGAAGTCACGCGGTGATGGTGGCAGCCGGTAACCCGAGGCCACCACAGAGAGACGTGATAGTGGCCGGGAAGGACTGCGGCAGCGGTGGTGAGTGCGGAGTGCTCGTCCTCCTACGCTGGAGCCGCTTGGCTCCATCAGCGGCTCCCGGCTGGGCTGGGCTCAGCCCGAGGACGGTGCAGGACGGCTGCAGGCCCAGTGGGTCTGGTCCCGCCAGAGGGTGCAGGCTCGCTGGGCTTATCCACTGCCCCCCGCCCCCGAAAAAGCTACTGCAGGCTTGCTGGGACACATGACGTGGATTTGGACTGCCTCCACACACTGTCTAGCATGACAGCAAAAACAAGCCTGAAGGTGGGTTTTTTCTTTTTCTCCCCCCCATTTCTTGTTTGTTGTTGTTTTGTTGTGTTTTTTTCCTCCTTCATTGTTTGATCTCATTTTGTCTGTCTTTTGTACCGAAAATCAAACACAAGACCGTGCACTTGCCAGGCAGGGTCTTATGCCTCTGAGCTATATCCCTGGCCCCTAATCTTGTTTTCACGTGAGTGTGAATGTGGTTTCTAGCTTCTTTGTGGTTCTTTTTTTTTTTTTTTTTTTTTTTCCCCTTCTCTCTTTCCCTCCTGTCTTCTGCACCAGTTTCCCAAAGTCCGTGATCCCTCTTTGTCTTCCGGACTTGCTTCTAATGTCTTCCTCTTCTACTTCTCTATTTTTTCGCCTTCTTTTAAATTTTCTCCCCTGAGGGTAAAATTGGCATACTGAGGGCTTATTTACTGCATGTAATTTTCTGGTTTGTTTCAGTCTTTGTTATATAACCACAAATTTAGTTCATACATTTAAAAGTGGCACGTTAATGGTTACCTCAGTTTATCATTTTCTATGCTATGTTTGATGTTACAGTTATTGCTGATTGCACCACTTTAGCCAAAGTGACCCAGCTGTTCTAACCAGCTGTTCTTCCTGGTATTCCAAGACTGAGTTTGCCTAAAGGTCACAGAAAATACTGTAGGCCAGTGCCAAAGAATGAGGAGCTGGGCTAAGTGAACAGCAACTTCTCATCCCCAATAAACTGAAGAGGTAGGATCCTGCAAAAGACTCAAAACCCCAAAGCCAGCTACACCTGGAAGACACCCTTGAGAAGTAGTCATTTCCTAAGAGTTCTAGATAATAGCAATAAAGCAACTCACCACAGGCAATTTATAAGCATCAACCCAGGAATTAAAGTTTTAAGAAAATAAAGAAGAAAATGAGAAGACACACAAGATGCAACCCCAGATTTCCAGCTCACCAAAGGCAAACCCAGGGGGCAATGAGGTGGGAAACCAAAGGCCACTGACCTGGGAAGGGCTCACAAGGTATGGGCATCTTTACATCACTGACTGACAGTTTTTATTTTTTCCTTTGTAAATGTTTCTACCCTTCTGAACAATCTCTGCACACTGCTAGTATACGGGTGATCTTCAAGCTCAGACCCAAAGCGGGAAAGGTGCTGATCAAGAACCATAATTAGCCCTGACTTCGCTTTAGTTCCTATCAATGGAAGGAATTCTCTTGAATTCATTCTCTGCTTCCTTCCTTAGCTTTCTAAGTAGTAAACATTTCAGTTTCACCCCATCAAATAGTTTTTCAGTGTTTGCTAGTCTCATATATAGAAATGCTGCACTTCTTACAAAATTAATTGAAATTGAATTTGGAATTTTCATACTAAGCATTAAAACTAGGAAGAATGCATTCTACGACACGGATGCACAGATGAGGCCACAGTAAAAAATGGAAACCAAGAAGACAGAGCTTTGACTTTTAGTGTGCAAACAGCAAGAGCCACTGTGCCGGATATAGTGTAGTTACACTTAATGTTCCTCTGCTTAAAAAAACCTTTTATTCCTTTGTGGGACTGATCTAAGTATTTTTATTAAAATGTATCTTAGATATCAACAAATAAAAATAAGGTATAAACTCTATTTAACTATAAAACCCAAAACAAATTTATGTTTCAAATCTAATGAACAAAACCAATATGATTTTAAATAATACTTCGGACATAAATGATGGCAAACTATTAAAACAATGTGGCATTTGGCTTAACAGCCTATGAACACAGTTACCTGCTTTATATTTTTTTGATTGAATCTTTGATGTTAAGCATAAAGGGGCATCATTTGGATCACCATTACATGAGAAACTTGTCTAAATCACTGCAGTGTTTCTCCCCCACTCTATACCCATGGGGAGACTGGTACTAGGACCCTTCACCCCCAGACACCAAAATCTGAGGGTGCATAAAATGAGGTATTTGCATATAACCTATGCACAATCTCCTACATTCTTTAAATCATCTTTAGATTATTTGTAACATCGAACACAATGTAAATGCTATAGAAATAGTTATTGTACTGTACGGTTTAAGGAAGAATACAAGAAAAGTCTGAGTTCAGTACAAGCAAAACCATGGTAGACCTAACTGTATTTTTGACTCAGGGTTGGCTGAATCAAAAAAAAAAAAAAAAACCCTAGAAATCACAGGTGTGGAGGACCAAATCTGTATCAATGAACCAGTCGGTTCAACAGGCTGCTCCCAACATATCACACTAAAAGATTAAAAACTGCTGTCGCATTTCATACCAAGAGACTGCAAACTTGGAAGATACAAATCTTACTTTGCCCTGACTATTCTGATGGTATCTTAATTCTCTGTTTTTATTACTATCGCCCTTCAAGCCAAGTTACTTAAAACCTAAACTAGACAGAACGGGTGGCTCCCCAGAGACAGCCTGGAGCTGGTCCAAGGCAGGAGGAGCAGTGACCCACCATGTGCATGCGGGGCCTCTCCGGAGCGAAACATGCACTTGGGGCGGTGATGTCACATGGCCTTGCAGATATGCTACCAACCACAGAGAGGTAATGTACAAATCATATCTCAACTTTTACTAAGAAGGCAAAAATATCTGAGGGTAGAGGCTCCTTGCGTTTTCATGAATCAGTTGTGATCATCGCTCAATTCCCTGCAAACCTTCCTGTCTGGATTACTTTCCAATGTCACTGGCGCTTCTCCTCCCATTTGAGACAGCAATGCCCTGATGGGAAGTCTTTCTGAAAGTGGTCCAAGGGACACCCTCTCCTGTTTCCCAGCAACACATGATGAACACGTTCTCTTCACTGATCTGCTCTGCCAAAACTGCACTTAATACAACTAAAATTCATTCCTACATCCTATTTTAGTTTGTTTGTTTTTATCAGACAGGGTCTCACTATGTAGCTCAGGTTGGCCTTGAACAGGTGGTGAACCTCCTGCCTTAGCCTCCCCAGTGCTGGGATTACAGGTGTGTGCCACCACATGTGGCTATTTTTTAAATTTTTATTTGTCAAATTATACAGTTACAAGGGACGGGCTGGGGATTTAGCTCAGCGGCGTAAGCACCTGCCTAGCAAGCATGAGGTCAAGAATTCGATCCTCAGTACCAAAAAAAAAAAAAAAAAAAAAAATAGTTACAAGGGACATGTGATGTTTTACATATGTATGTCATCACTTTTAACACTAACACTAGCAGCCAGACTGCTATGAAAAGTCATCTTTCAAAAGAAACCCTGGGGCTCATCAGAAACTGCATAATCTGGAAGTCGTGAAATAGAGAACAGACTCCAGGGATGGAGGGGCCTGGCTCCCAGCTACACAGGCTCAGCAGCTCTGCAGCTCCTGTGCCACCAAACATGCATAAGCTGAATGCAGCCCCTGTCCCAGATGCAGAGGACACAGACATTCAGGGTCATCTGCAAGTAGTCAAAACTGTAAACAATAAACCCACAAAGACCAGCAGTCTACGGTGATCTCACATGTGAGTCTGCATGGTGAGTACAAACAACACAGAGCAAGAGGAAGGACCAATGACTCCCGCTGAAAGGGGCAACAACAGTGTCACTGAAGTGGTGGCAATTATCCAAGCCTTGAAGGAGGACGAGAACTTTCTCAGGTGAGTTGAAGAGGAAAGGGCAGTGGAGGAAACAGTTCACTTTTCCAGTACTAGGTAAACTGAGTTTATTAATAAGTCACCAATTAATTGAAGTAATTCATTTTGGTAAGATTATTTAGGGTACAGGATCAGGGATATAGCTCAGTGGCATAAGCACCTGCCTGGCAAGCATGAGGTCCTGAGTTCAATTTCCAGTACAAAAAAAAAAAAAAAAAGATTATTTAGGGTACAAAGAGAGAAGAGACAATAGAAGTCTAGGAATGAACATCAGATGATCTGGAATCTGCAGCCCAATGAGGTCAGGGAACCAGACCACCGGCATCTTCCTCGTATGTCAGCCACATACAGTACTAGGAAGGAAACCACTCGCCAGTGAAAGACCTAAGGCAAAAGCAAGAATGAATAAAAACACAGCACCTCATCTTTTTGTGTTTTTTTTCCAGGGAGGAGGAGGGGTGGGGATGTGGTTTGGGACAAAGCATGCATGAGGTTCTGGGTTCAACCCCAGTACTGCAGGGGAAAGAAGGGGGCATAAATGATGGAATAAAAAAATCAGCCTTTGAAAACCACTGTAGCAGCGATTGTAAAAAATAGCATCACCAATATAAGTAGGGATTCAGTGCAGAGCAAGATAGTAGTGTAATCTTGGGATAGCCTCTCATGAAGCACTAATCAAAGGGGAAAGTGATGACTCAGTGAATAACTGGGAAGGACAGCAGGAGGACCAGATGGTCCAGGTTACCACCCCCATGAGCCTCTGCTCCATGACGCACTGGAGTCTACCTAACAAGAAGGAAGAGCCTCTGTCTGCCCACAGAGGAAACATCAGATGGATCCTGGCCAAGGGCAACCCTCAAAATGGGAGCCGTGGACTCTACATGATGCTTAAGGACACAAAAGATAAAGAGTGAGGAAACTGAAGAGGGAAGAGAGACCAATGCAGCACATTTTCCTAGATGGATCAAAACTAATAAAATTTGAGTCCATGAATGGGACAGCAATGGTGATTTCCAGATGTACAGAGTTGGGGGTGGGAACAAGGACACTCCTGTCTCTGAAAAGTGCAACGGTGCCTATGGTGTATCACATCTCCAGCCACTCAGAAGGTTTGAAAAGAGATTAAGAGTAATGGCTGTGTGCAGCAATAGGTGGCATATCTGAATATTTGGAAAATATGGATGAGTATGCAGACACAAGTTTGTGGACGGTATTTGAAATTTTTCTGTAAGTTTGAAATTATTTCAGAATAAATTTTTTTTATTATACGTCAGCACCTTGAATTAAAACAAAAAACAAGTGGGTGGTTTCAGTTATGGGCAACAGCAGGAGCAAAAGATGAGGACAAAGGGGTGGCAATAATACACAAGTTTTTCAAGCAGCATTTTGCAAAAGGAAGAGGAAAGCAAAGTGGTAGCTAGAGGGCCCCCACACAAATGATAGAAAAGGTTTGTGCTTTCAAAACAGGAGAAACTTGAGAATATTTAGTATACAGTATGTCTAAGGTAGCAAACATTCTGCATAGAGATGAACAAATGTATTCTATGAAATAAGTTTTTCTTTTATATTAATAAGATCACACCTATCGCCTCAAATACCATATATGTGAGATGTGGCAGGCTGCTGAAATAACATAGTACTGGAACTAAGGAAAACAATTAGCTAGCTTTGGACAAGCCATTTTACTCGCTGGAATTACTTTTCCTCATTTCTCAAATGTAGTGGTTACATGAAATTACCACCCAGCGAGAAAACACACAGAGGTATGAATGTGTCCTTCCAGCTGATAAACAGAGGCAATGCCAAAGCAAGACAGAAACTTCTGATACTACATTTATGAAGCCAACAACAAAAGGCAGAACTGCTTCCAAGTACTGAAGGATCACCCACCACAGTGAAAAGACAGGTAAACCACCACTCTTGTGAAATGAACAATTACATGTAGTCGGAATTAAAAAAATTTTTAAAAAATGATTTCCATGGCAGACTGAGAAACAACTAAATCTGGAACTCAATACTATTTTGAAAATCTAAAGACCCCACCTTTTTTGAACACCTTATCTTTCCCTGCTGCTGAATATAACTCCATTGATCACTTAATCGTTACTGAGTAATAAAATCCAAGTCAGTAATGTTGTACATACACAGGGCCTTCAGTAGATGTACAGTGCTCACTTTGGCCTTAGCTTTAAAAGAAATGTATTACATTTAAAGTTACATGGATTTCTGTCACATACTCTTTTATGTCTTAATAAAAGCACTTTAAAAATGTAAAAACCAGTCAGTCTTCGCTCACAGACTTTAAACGTCAAGGCTGTGAACCCTATGGAGCCCACAGGCTGCGGTCTGCCAACCCCTGCTCTAAAATGAAAAGGCTGCACACTATGATCAATAAGGAGAGGCCTATTTTTCACACACATGCTGGTAAACAAAGGCAGTCTAGAGCCGGGCGTGGTGGCACACGTCTTTAATCCCAGCACTCAGAAGGCTGAGGTAGGAGGAGCATTGTGAGTTCGAGGCCAGCTTGGGCTACAACGCGAGCGCAAGACCAGCCTAAGCTACGTAGTGCGACCCTGCCTCAAAACACCAGGGCTGGGAGTTTGGCTCAGTGGCTTAAGCGCCTGCCCTGGCAGGCACGAGGTTGTGAGTTCAATCCCCGGTGCTGCCAAAAAAAAAAAAAAAAAACCCAGTCTATATACACATAAATGCAAAGCTGCTTTGAATGAAATCAGAGATAAGGAGAAAGTTATGTCAGATATGCAAACATCATTAGACAAATGAAGGTAAAACTAACGTTACGTACTCTGGTGTATACACGGGTAACCAGTAGACGAGTCTTCCGCCCAATACGAGGGTCTCTGCTGCAAAGTTTAACAGGTCAAAAAACATATCGCTCAGGTGATAACTCAGGGAGACGGGAACGTGGCTTTCTGGGCTACACAAAGAAAAGGAAATTTCAAAAACCGTGCAAATTTGAATACTTGTTAACTTAACCAAAAAGAACCAGCACCCTTGTCAAAGGAGTAACCTATCCCTGTGAAGGTCACTTACCATTTTTCCATCCCCTTGGGTATTTCCTTCTGTGAACCTGTTCTTCTCGTAGATTCTCTGATACCATATGGAGCTAGACATAAAATGCAAGTGATACCGACAGTCAGCAGTTGCCACAGCACCAGCAACAGGCTCACAGGCACCACAGGCCTCTAGAAGTGATGCTTAGAGAAGGACACATCAGCCTCATGCTGGTTCATCTGAGAACGTGCGATGGGAAAAGCTGACAGAGAGGAGACTGCGTTCTTCAGAAAGGTCGATGCCCAAAAAAGCATAGGAAGGCTGTGGAAGTACTACAAATTAAAGAAGGCTCAAACAATATAGTTACTAAACATAACACCTAACCCTGGAGTACATCCTGAGGGAAAAAAATATGCCATAAAGGACATTAATGTGTCAACTCACAAAACTGGATTCAGTCTGTAGAGTACAGTATTGCTGACACTGAAAACACCCTGCTCTTAGAAAACACACACTAAACTATTGGACTACCATGTGTCCAGCTTACTCTCAAATTAAGAAAAAAATAAAATTACACTTTTTATATAAACATGCAAACACAGTTGGGAGAGCAAACAAATTGTTAATAAAAACTCACCCAATGTTTAGGAAGTCATTTAGATTGCCAATGAAATGCCTGGATAATTTTCTTTTGTAGATCTGAAAACAGATTCTAACTAACACACCAAAGAACTAAAGAGGGCTGAGAAAAAAGGTCAAAAGTGTGCCACTATTTACAGCTGTTGTCAAATAGAGATGGCTGATGTACTCTTAGGTCACTGCCTAGAAAGCCCACGACCTCATGAGGCATGAAAAATCAGTTCTCGTGTACACTACTGAAGTCTGGTGGGCTCACAAGCCCCACGGCTCACAGAACCCCAAGTTCCTTACAAGTCTAGAAGACACACCAGTGAAAGCAGGTGCTGCAGCACCACAAAGGCTTACACCTGCAGAACTGCACGACACCTGACACTCTCGTCTTTGAGATTGGATACCTTGGTTGAAAGGCACAGTTCAGCCCCAGCTGGAATAATGATAGTCAGCTATGGTCAGTATAAACACCAGTATATGCCTCGAAAAAATAAGCTGAAGGGAAAAATGGGTGGCGAGTTAATAAAAAGATGTAAGTAGATGACATATTAATGTATTTGTTTAGAAACAAAACATTTGACTCAATTATTTATATTAGTAACCTGTCTTAAATTCATCACTCCCTTCTTACCATGTGGAGGGGCTGAGTGGCTGGCATTCTGTGTATGCAGGTCGATACGTTTTTGTACTTCAAATGTAAAAAGGTTTAGGACACTAATCCCACCCAAATGTTTATAAAAAATGAATAAACTTACGATCAGTGATGATTGCATCAAAATACATGCCCTTCCTCCAGGAAGGTTTGGATGCATCTGAAACCAGGACATCAAGGTAATACTTCTCTAAACCATACTGACGAAGGTTTGCCCTGATATTTTCATCTGGTCCTCTCCATTTCTGGTTTTTCCTAGTAGCTTTTCCTGAAGGAAAAGAAAAAGGAAGGAAAGATGGATTAGATCAAATGGAGCTTTATTTCCTGTGGTTTAGCTAACAGTATTTTTTTTCACCTGAATTTATTCATGTAAAATTTTTCATTTAAAATCAATGTATTTAATCAAGCCGTTATTTGACTTCAACTCATAAGCAATTATTCTATTTCAAAACATAAAACGTGTTTTGAACAGTAAAATACACATCATGAACCTCCCTGATCCTGCCCTGTCCCCTTTCAAGTCAACCTGCCTTAAAACATCCGTTCAGTGCCTCCTAAGCACAAAGTGTTTACTAAAGAGACTCAGCTGCGCAGACCTCGGCTCTGCCTGGGAGCCCGTCACGCTGTGCAGATCCAGCGCAGGGTCAGGTCCCAGGAGCAGAACCTCGCAAAGCTAAGCACAGTGGGCCCTTCCCTACAGAAAGCCCAGGGGCCAGGAGGGGGCAGAAAAGCTCAGATGCTTTTGGCTCAGAAGAGAGAAATGATGACAACACCTGTGACTAAGATCAGAGAAACCAGAAGGAGAAACAAGCTCTGGAGAACGTTTGAGATGCCCTGTCACTGTGTGCCCTAAGGGACTTGAAGGACATGGGCTGAGTGCCGTCAGCAGGGAGTGGAGGGCCCCAACGCACACGTGTGTGAGAGCAGCAGATCAACAAGTTGAGTCCATAAAAATAACTGACCTTTTTACTCACTTTGGTGCCAACTCCCTAGTAATTACTCATACACTCTTTTGTATTATGACTTTACAATAAAACGAACAGAGAAGTCAAAAGAAGCCCACGATTGGAAACAAGAAGTGCAGGAGTAGGAGCAGTCGGTCAAAGATAAATAACGCCTGAAGAAAGGGAAATGTGTCACCTCAGGTTCAACAGCAAACACTCCACTGCTGGGACTGTACTCACCCAAGCCGTGAACCGTGTTGTAGTCGATGTCTGTCCCACACACATATGCGCCAAAGTGAGCCGATGCTATCAGGAGGCCACCTGCAAAATCACACAGCTGTGATCTCTCCACCAGGAAGTCCGCCCCACTGTCTCCTTCCCTGCTTCCTGTGATTAGCTAGAAGCAGAACACCGTGGAAAGGCACCAGTCCTGGCCATATTTAGCAAGCCTCAGGGCAGAGATGGCAAACCCTATGCTGGACTCACCAAATGGGCTGTAAAGCAGAGAATCCAGATGTGCCGTGTCACTGCTTCCCACTGTATAACTCAGGGGACACTTCTTTTTTTTTATCAAAATGATGTACATTCAGACATTTTTATCTAGTAAATGTACACAAAAGTACCTTGTTTCTTTCTTAAAATTAAAAACGAGCAATAAGGCTGCTGACACAGTTTGAAAAGACATCAATTCTGATAATTGGGCTTTATTTCCACTAAACTCAGTTTCAAACAACTAAAGAGCACGTAATTCATATATGGGACATTAATTTTTTTTGGTACTGAAAATCGAACTCAGGACTTGGTGCTTGCCAGGTAAGTCCTATGCCACTGAGCTACATCCGTGGCCCAGGACATTAATTGTTACCATTGTTAAAACAGGACCATCATCAAGAAATCAAACAATGACAAATGCAAACATGGACTAAAAAAAAATATGCTATTGTAAAGTAGTATTATTCTGGGAACCAATCAAGTAATTACCTTAGTTTAAACTATTTATATGAAGCTGGGCATGGTGGCGCACTCCTTTAATGCCAGCACTCAGGAGGCTGAGGCAGGAGGGTCGTTGTGAGTTCAAGATCAGCCTGGGCTACAAAGTGAGTTCAAGGTCAGCCTGAACTGCATAGTGAGACACTGTCTCAAAACATAGGGCCGGGATTTAGTTCAGTGGCTTACGCGCCTCTCTGGCAGGCGTGAGGTTGTGAGTTCAACCCTTGGTACCAAAAAATAAACTATATATATGAATTCCTTAATTATTAATAGCAAACACACAAAGAACAAAAGAATACAATTACCTTTCTATTTAATTATTACTATGACAAAAGTGAGAACCAATGTCACCGTACAATTTATCTAAACTATGTAATTTGACAGATGTAAACACCTCGCATAAGAACAAGCCTAGTAATTATTTGGGGGGGGTACCAGAGATTGCACTCATGACCTTGTTTGCTGGGCAGACACATGCCACCAAGCTAAATCCACGACCCAGCCTAGTAATTATTATAAAATTATGAAACTCTTTAAAATAAAATCATATAAACCGTTAGAAAAATTTTTCAAGGTTAAATAATTTTTAATAATTCTTTAAAATTCTCATTTTTATCCATTCAAATTAAACTGGTTTTTTGTTTTGTTTTTTTTGCGGCACCGGGAATTGAACTCACAACCTCGTGCCTGCCTGACAGGCACATAAGCGCTGAGCCAAACTCCCAGCCCCGGTATTTTGAGGCAGGGTTGCACTGTGTAGCTCAGGCAGGCCTTGTGCTGGTGTTGCAGCCCAAGCTGGCCTTGGACTCACAACATTTCTCCTACCTCAGCCTCCTGAGTGCTGGGGTTAAAGGCGTGCGCCACCACACACGGCTCCTAAACTGCTTTTAGTGCACAAGCAAGCCCTAATTAACTACAATACAGAAATCTCTGTCAATAAAGCTGAAATCTGAACTAGTCTTAGCCTACAAAGTACGCACAGAGGTGGGCAAGGAAGAAACTAAGGTTCTTTCCTCCTATCCTGGAAATGTGACATCTAAAATCAAGACAGGCAGTACCGAGGCTCAAGGTCTACAAATCAGTGCGTTCCTACTGCAGCCACCGATTTGGCTCCGAGTCTGTGATCGCAGTGCACACGGATCGCACTCCCAGTGGGGAGCTGGCTCGGGGACACATCACACCTTCCTTCCTTTTGCTCCCCCTCCTCTTCTCCGCCTCGCCCCACCCTCCACTTCTCGGTCTCCTTCCCATTTGTGAAAGATCTATCTCCTTGTTTCCTGTTACCTATTTTTTATTTTGCTTTTTAATTGATTTATACTTTGGGTGTCTCATAGAAGAGAAACCATGCGATATTTAAGCTTGTGTATCTGATGTATTTCAATTAACATGGATTCGCGATGCATCCGTTCTCCCATAAATGACTCGAGTTTATCCCTCTTTAGGTCAGCAGGAGTCCATGGTGTATAAACCCCACATTTTCTTTCTTCATTCATCTGTTGATGGACATGTAGGCTCCTTCCAGGATTTAGCTGTCATAAACTGTGCTGCTAAACACGTGGGTATGGGTGGATCGCTATAATACAATGTCACTCTCTTGGGAAGATACCTAGTTGGGGAATAGCTCTACCACAGTCATTTAAAACACAATCCGGCAACATTCCTTACAAATACTTTGCTCATGCTGGGGATATAGCTCAGCGGCACAGAGCTTGCCTGGAAAGCATGAGGTCATGAGTTCCATTCCCAGTACCCCCCCCAAAAAAAAACTTTGCTCATGAAAATACTGTAACTGACTCATTCCTGTAAGACCCCTTGAAGAAAAGAAATGGATGACTAAAAGAAAACCTCATATCCAAGTCCTGAAAGCACTGACATGGGAGGGAAGGAAAGAGACCTCGCAGGCCTCAGTCCATGCCCGGAACAGCAGGTGCTCAGGAAGGGAGCTGCACTGAGGAGCAGAGCCTCCCCCAGCTCCCCAGCCAGGTCACGGGCATCCCTGCGGTGCTGCAAGGCGACAGACACTCACCTGGGAGAGCGACCTGGCCAGGGGAATGGTAGAGCACCCCGAGCTTCCCACACCTGATCCTCATCCATTTGGATTTTGAGAAGACCCAATTCACAGCCCACTGCTTAAAGATGAATCACCTGTGAGATGGCACCTGCCACTTAACTTGGTGCCTCTTCCACTTCTAAATCAGTTTCCTGGACTGGTCACTGTGCAGTCATGGTTAATGATTTAGTTGTTCTCTGGATTACATGGACAAATTTTTTTTTTTTTTTTGCCTTCAGTTATACCTTGTTTGGACTTCTCTTGAAAGCTTTTTGGTGGAAAATGGGGTCATTAGAAAATGATCCCATGACTTGTCCACTGTGTCCACGCCATCGAAGTGAAAATCCCTTATATGTGATCTAACAAGTCAGTATTTCAGTGTCTCGTTACTTAAGTAATAACCACTTTAGGGCCAGGGCAATAAATTACAGGAAACAGAATACAGTAGGTGGCGTGTATTCCATGATACAGAAATGATTTTTTTTTTTTAAATCTGTAGAGAATGAAGTAGAAAGCACTGCAAATATGAAAAGAGGAAAGACAGGTTGCTTTTTGTAACAGAAAGAGAAAAAAAAGTTGTTAAGAGTACTACATCTAAATAAAACCTCTATTTAAATAAATACTAGCAGCCTGAGCAAAAAGATACAGTTAAAGACAGAACTCCTACTAAAGTATTAGATTCGGCAAAAGACTACAAAATTTTAGGAGGAAAGTGAGAAACAGAGTATTACAAAGACTACATAGTCATTAGCTCACTCTCCAGACTTTGCTTTTCCTCTCCGTAGTGTCCTTCCAGGACTAAAGAACCCTAACATCTGGATCCTATGCCTGTTGTTTTGCAAGGACAAAATTTCAAAAAGAGCTCTGCCCCTCCCATCCCAACTGTCAATCACCAGGAGACAGTAAGGCTAACCGCACGTGGAGTAGTCTCCTGGCTACACACTCACACCTAGAAAAGCTGGCTCACTGGAGAGAGGGAAAGAGAAAGGTCTAGAGCACTGTGCTGCCTACAGCAGTCGGCATATATGCATACCAATTAATGACACACAAAGAACTGGACATTTATGATTTTAAGCCTCAACTTCCTTGCCTGCTGCAATAGTTGCAAATTATGAATATTTTGGCAATCAGTCAAAGAAGGGACTAGAAAATAAATTCGTGGTCAAATTTTTCATCATCACCATTTAGTATTAGCAATATCTAACATCTTTCCCCAAAAAAAGAATCTAAGCTCTTAACAAAATAATCATTAAAAAATAATAACAATAACCATTACAGTTCACTGAATGTCTACCATGAATCAAGCAATTTCCTAAGACTATTATATACCCATATTATGTCTTTTAATCCTTATGATATATGACTATCACCACTTTACAAATTATGAAACTGCAACATACACAGGTCATGCCCAAAGCCACATAATAATTCGTAAATATTTTAAACCTGGTGCTATATATTCTTCCTTTATACAACAGTACCTCCTTTGGGGTCAACACCAGTTGAAGTAAATCCGCATTAGCCTTTCTTGCAGAGCTCACAGTTACTGTGTGGATGTTAAACATCTTCCAGTCATCCATGTGCTAAAAGATTGGCCCCAGCATGGCGCTAGTGGGAGGTGAGGTTTGGCAGAAGGTCCTCGTGTCACTGGGCTGTGCTCTTGAGTGAACTGTGGAAACCTAGCCCCTTCATTCCTCTTCCTGTTCTGTGTCCTGGCTATGAGGTAAGCAATGTACTTGTCCACGTGCTTTCTGCTACCGCCATCTGACACCCCACCAGGGCCCTAAAATCAGTGGGACCACCAGATGATGGCCCTGAACTGCTAAACTGTGAGCCAGCCTTGCAACTGTGAGGGTTTTCTCTTTATAAGTTAACTGCTTCAGATAATTTTGTTACAGCAATAGAAAGTTTACTAACACACTTACTGATTAGATAAACAAAAGGAAAATGTGTTACTAAACAAATTAAGTAAGTAAAATTGTATATCAGTAGCGGCTGCACACCATGCACAGACTTTGTATCACATCTAGGCAAAGCCTTGCCATATGAGGTATTCCACATATTCATAATGACCATTCCTTTAGCTACCCACATCAAAACAACAGGACTTCTTAACTGTTGGGAGCTGACCCAAGGATATGCTGAGGAATCAGCTATGAGAGACTCCAACCACAGCTGAGCTGGACTAAACTAAGCCTGAATCCTCCCCGGCTATGGGCAACAGCAAGCAAAAAGCAATGTGAAGGCTGAGGCAGAAAAATCCCAAGGTTAAAACCTCCCTGGGTAACACAGCAAGACCCTGTATCAAAATAAAAAATAATAATAGGCTAAGTGGTGGTGCACACCAGTAATCCCAACACTGGAGAGGCTGAGGCAGGAGGATCACTGGGCGTTCAAGGCCAGCCTGAACTACATAGTGAGACCATGTTTCAAAAAAAAAACCCAAACGGGCCAGGGACTTAGCTCAGTGGCTGAAGTGCTTGCCTGTTAAGCACAAGGTCATGAGTTCAATCCCCAGTACAAAAAAAAAAAAAAAAACCAAACTATAAAATAATAATAATAAAAGAATGCTTAGAATGTAGTTCACTGCAGCTGGGCATGGTGGTGCATCCCTTTAATCCCAGCACTCAGGAGGCTGAGGTAGGAGGAGCGTTGTGAGTTGGAGGCCAGCTTGGGCTACAATGTGAGCAAGGCCAGCCTGAACTACATAGTGCAACCCTGCCTCAAAAAAACTAGGGCCAGAAGTTTGGCTCAGTGGCTTAAGCACCTGTCAGGCAGGCACGAGGTTGTGAGTTCAATCCCCGGTGCTGCAAAAAAAAAAAAAAAAAATGTATTTCAGTGCAAAGATCCTGGGTTCAAGCCCCACTGAAAAAAAAAAATTTTTTTTCTTCAGTACTAAATTAAAAGCAGTAGGAATTTCACCCTAAATTCATTAGGGGAACACTCCAATCAAGTACAGACAGCCAGGTCATGGACACAGCACCCTTGAAGCCATTGGCATTTACTCATTTAATATATTCATACTTATAGTTCCCACAAACCAAGTCAAAGATCAGATGATATGTTAACTTTTGCTCCATCCAAATATAAAATTATCTATCTGAAAACATTAAGACTATCTTTCTAAACTGGGCATGGTGGCACACACCTGTAATCCCAGCACACAGAAGGCTGAAGCAGGAAGCTCACTATGAATTCAAGACCAGACTGGGCTATGTAGCGAGTTCAAGGCCAGCCTGAACTACACAGAGAAAGCCTGCCTCAAAAAAAAAAAAAAAAAAGGGGGGGGGGCGGGAGTATAGCTCAGCAGCACAGTGCCTGCCTGGCAAGTTCAAGGTCCTGAGTTCAATTCCCAGTACCCCCCCACCAAAAAAGATTTTCTTTTTAAATTCTGTAATTCAGGTGCTCTCTTTGGCAGCACATATACTAAAGTTCTGTCATTCAAGTCCTTTCCCCAAGAGTTTTCAGATTTAAAGAAACCACAGAGCTTTATACCATCTCTATAATGTATGTTACTACAGGGTTTTCTGCTATTAAAAGCATGTATAGATAATGTATAGATAGATACTCCCCAGTAGTAGCTTATTGGGAACAAAACCCACAAAATTCTATCAGAATCACCTACAAAACGGGACAAGCATGAAATATGATTCCACAAGTATGAGCTTGTCTCCTAGCTACTAATAAAAATTAAAAGATCATTTGTCCACTTAATCTCTCAAAAAAATATTGCTACGACCTTCACTGTCACCTCCAAGCAGCAAGTTCACAGTGGCATAACGTTTGGGAAACATACCTGTTCCCACGAATGGGTCAAAGACAAGGTCATTCTCCTTCACCCGCCCATGGTTGGCCATGATGAAAGACAAGCCGGCATCCATGCTTGTGTTGCCAATGAAGTGCCTCTTCTTGACACTGTAGGACTGAATCAGCTCTCTCTGGCCATCAGCGATCTAGAGCAGAGACAGTTTTCAGATTCACAGGAACACACAGAACACATCTGAGAGCGAAACCCACAGTAAAACCACAGCACCAGGCTGCCAGCAATGTCTTCCCGCTTACTATTTCTCCAGACTCACTGCTTTAAAATAACGAGGTTGTCAGGGATTTAGCTCAGCAGTTAAGCACTTGCCTGATAAGCACAAGGTCGTAAGTTCAATCCCCGGTACCAAAATACAATAAAAAATAAAATAAAATAACAAAATAATGGGGTTGAGGCAGTTATTCACAAATACAGTGCTTTTTAATATCTATTCTTCTATTTTTCTCCTTTTCAAACCAAATGTTAATTAAACTGAAATACAACTTATCCCAGAGACAGTGATAAGCCTTCCCCATCTCTCTTTTCTAAATACCAATAATCTAAATAGGAATGATCATGATTCCCAGCACCCGCTCACCCTCTGACAACCCCAGGAGGTGGACAGGACTGCAGGACAGCAATTCTACTTATTTACACAAACGAGGACTGAGATCCGACACCTCCACTAACGCGCCCCTCACTGTGCAGCAGTTCGCCCTACCCTCCATTTTATTAAAAGAAAAGCAATCCACAGCCAGGCATGGGGTGCACACCTGTAATCCCAGCACTCTGGGTGGCTGAGGCAGGATGATCAAAAGTTCAAGACTGGCCTGGGAAACTTAGCAAGACACTGTATCAAAACCTTAAAAAGGATAGGGATATAGCTCAGTGCAAAGGCCCCAATTCAAATCTGGCAAATCTTGTTTTAATTTCAACAGGGACACTTCTCTTTCCATAAAAATACAAAACAAACCACAATCACATATGTTTCACCAATTTTACCCCACAGAACAGAACTGATTCTTCACTTGCTTTACAGTTCTACAAATAAAGAGTTGAACACAAAGACAAGTGCTTGGCTCTTGCTAGAGATCAAAAGCCAGATCAAACCCCTCCCACATGACACACACTGAGCTATCCCCAAACATGCACTTAGTCTTTTATTGTTTGTTTGGTTGGTTATATCTTTCAGGCTTTTGTTGTTGTTATATTCTGTTTTGTTTGGAGACAGGGTCTCACTACATAGTGCAGGTTGGTCTTGAACTCACTAAGTAGCCCAGGCCAGTCTCAAACCTGTAGCAACCTTTCTGCCTCAGCCTCCCAAGTGGTGGGATTACAGGCATACCTGGTGGTACATGCTTAGTTTAAAAAAGAAAAGAAAAGAAAAAAAAAAAAAGAAAGAAACAGAACATTTCCTTACCCATCTACCAAAATAAATATTATGTGGCTTCTCGGGGATGCAATTTGGGTTCAAACCATAGTCCTCCAAAATAGAGAATATGTGTTGTGGCTTCGTTAGGTTCACTTTTCCTTCAAACGGCAGAAATTCAAGTGCCTAGAAAATAAAAGTGATGCTAACGTCCTCTAAAATTTTATAAGGACAAGTACAGTAGATCTGGTGTAACGAAGATACCTACCACGTACCCCTGGTGTCCGTGCTAAGTGAGATAAACCACAAAGAGCGCATCGCCCAGGAGGCTGACACCAGCGCTCAGCACCCGAGGCGCTGGTCTCACCGCGACCTGGGGACCACAGCGGTCCCCGAGGTGCATGCCTGCGTTCACTTACATCGATTCGCTTCACTTTTTCTTCCTGGGTCAGTGTTTTGTTAAACGTGTGGATTTTTATTTTATACGTAGAGTCTGGGTGCAGAAATGGAACCTAAAATAAAAGGAGATGAAGTTTGCTAAGGCATCGATGCCAGACTTTGCACACGTGCCTCAAGGAAGCGCAGCTCACCACGCACCATCTTCTCGGCGGGGTAACTCTTCAGAGAGCTGTGCAGCTCCTCGGCCGACGCTCCGTAACCCCACAACTCAAACAGAGACCTAGGAAACAAACCACCGGCAGGAGCCTCAGCAGAGAACGTGGTTCACAGGGAAACACATAACAGCTATTTCACTAACGTTTGTGCTTGCTAAACTAAAATGATCACTGCTTATTTTTCCTAAGCTATAAGTGAGAAGTACCTAGAAACATCTGTAACTCATGTCCCAACATGCAAAGAGGGTAAACCTTACACGGCACAAGGAAACTGAGCCCGGGGCTGTGAGCATGCTAAGCACCTGCCCCGTCATTAGACTTCTGTCCTCGATCAACTGATGCAGCACAGACACACGATGTTTTAGCTAAGTGGGAGAAAGGCTGCAGAAAATCCAGCTTGTCCCAATGTCTTCTCCGAAAGACAAATGGACCAGATTAAAATGTTATTGTACGTACCTAGGGATTTGCTGCATTTTTCACTCCTTTTGTGGTTTGCTCAAAATAGTTCATGCTAAAAATAAACTAAATTTTGATCCTTATTCTACCTCAGAAAAAATTCTGACTTTAAATTAGTTTTCAGTCTTAGATCTTTCAATGATACAGTCTGCTGTGGCACACACCACTGCAGGTTATGGGTTTATTTTTATTCTGTTGAAATGAGATTGCAAATACTATCCTTTAAAAACTGAATTCTTCCTTTCCTTTCTATTGATTTATATAGCAAATACCTCTACAGTAAGGTACACCTCAGCCAAGCAAATTACACAAAGACTACAAAGCAAGTAAAATTTATTATATATTATTACAATATACAATTACTGATTTTACCTTTCATTAAATACATGCATCAGAAGATACGAGCTTTAAAATACATGTGTTTTTATACACTCCAGTAGCTGTTTTAAACCTAATGAACTTTGTCTTTCAAATTCAAACACCACATAGAGTCATAAATTTTAATATAAGCTAGAATAGTATTATTCAAAGGATGTTTTATAGTTAGGTTATGATTTTCTAGTCATTTTTACTTAATAAACAATACTCATTAACAAGTTTAACTCAAAAGATTAGATTTAATGCTGTAGGTAGACTTAGGGCTAAATCTCGACAGCATGAATTTAACTAAATACTAGAGTGTAGCCAACTTAAAAATGCAGCAATTACAAAGCACACTATAAAGCACTACTAACTATATTAATAAACCTAGATATGTTCTTATTTGCCTTCTTATAAAACTATGTACATAAATTCTCATTTGCATTGCAAATAAAAATATATGTAGTTCTAAAGAGAATACAATTCCAAGAAAAAGAAAGTTTTCAATAATCTACCAAAATATTCAGGGAAAAAAACTGAGATAAAGAAAAAAGCATGTATCCAAAAAAATTTTTTAAAGAAGAAAATGAAAAAAAAAAAGAGGTCAATGATTAAACCTAGGAATACTCAGGATAAACAATGAACAACTTCGATAATTTACACCAAGATAGACTGTGACAACTTTCTCTAAATAGAACAGTGAAACCCAGGTCATAGCGATCCCCATGTTTTGTCATCTTCTACTCTACCACACTGCTCACCCGACTAAAAACTATGTGTAACAAAAGCATTTTGGGGTTTTTAGTTATAATTAAATGTGAGCTCTTTCCTATATACAAATACAGCATTTATATCTTATGCTATATTCCTGCTTAATACGGAACTTTTGAAAAACTGTTCTAAACTGGAATTTATCTCCTCCACATTTCCATGCTGAGGGTCTCACCCCGTTTTCAGCAAGTCAGCTTTTGGCGGTCGCCCACCACCACCCAGTGGTAAATGCTGGTTACTGCGAGCGAAGCCAGGCTCCTCCACATCCCTCTACCTGTCACCAACACATATCCCAAGAGAGAGAGACGAAGTTCCTCTTACTTGGCACACACTGTCCGTTTCATTAAGTTTCTTGCAATGTCTTCGGAGGGAATGCTAAGAATCCAAAATGGAGACTGAAAGAAATAGCAAAACCCATTTACCTCCAAGTGGCTATAGGCCAGGTATACTTAGATTCAAAGACCAGCAGGGCAAATTCCCAACTGCTCCCTTCATGGAAGAATACCAGACCTGACCCTAACCAAAACAAAAATCACTCTCATAGAAAATATTGAATTCTTTTGATAGGTTACTTTTTAGTGTAACAGTGCTATGTAAAAACACTTTTATACATGACCTCATAAGTGAAAATATCAGTAAACTAAATTTAAATCTATTTAAGGTTAATTTGGTACTTGCCTTTATGTAGCTTGTCTGAAAGAATTAATGTGTATTACACCACAGAATATAATCTTGGAATTTTTACCTTTGTCAAGTTCTTTACACAGGTATTCCTTATAATACAGGTGTTTTATGTTTAACTTCTAAGTAATGTATTTCTTTCTTTTTCCTTTTTTTTTTTTTTTTGCGGCACCGGGGATTGAACTCACAACCTCGCACCTGTCAGAGAGGTGCTTAAGTCACTGAGCCAAACTCCTGGCCCTTGTTTTTTGTCAGGGTCGTGCTGTGTAGCTTAGGCCAGCCTTGCGCTCGCATTGTAGCCCAAGCCGGCCTCGAACTCACAATGCTCCACCTACCTCAGCCTCCCAAGTAAGTAATGTATTTCTTAAATTACCAAATGGCCTCTCATTTTCTAGGTAGCTATGGCCACCCAAGGGGTAGGTGAGAGGCACTGTGGAATAACAATGATGGAAGTCCTGGAGCACATTCCCAATAGATGCCTAAAATTCTGCCATGTTCCAATTCAAAACACACCTCAGCAAAGGAAGACAGTTATTTTTGCAATGAACAGATACAAATTATGGTGTGACTTGCTGAGTTAAAAACTAAATCTGGAGCTGGGTTTGTAGCTCAGAGGTACAGCACTTGCCTCACATGTATAGTGCCCTGGATTCAATTACCACTGCTGCAAAAAAATAAATAAATGAATAAAAGAAAACCAGAAGCCAGACATGGTGGTGCATGCCTATAATCCCAGCACTCAGGAGGCTGAGGCAGGAGGATCGTTGTGAGTTTGAGACCAGCCTGGGCTACAAAGTGAGTTCAAGGCCAGCCTGAACTGCATAGTGAGACCCTGTCTCAAAAAACAGGGCAGGGATTTAGCTCAGTGGCTTAAGTGTCTGCCTGGCAGACGCGAGGCTGTGAGTTTGATACCCAGTACCAAGAAAAGAAAAAAAAAAAGAAAATCGAAAGTAAATTTAAATTACTTTCCAAAGTCACAGTTTTTTTCAAAGTATCCTTTTCATTTAATTGCCTCTAGAAATAGAAACAAGTAATCACACAAATAGAAATTTAAGCATTTCAGTTCTCTTCAAATCTAATGTTTTATTTATTTATAGGTATTCTATAGATGGTCAAGTAAAAATTCATCTTACCTTTCCATAACTTTCCTGATTGCTAGTGAACTGACCTCCAAAAAGTGAAAGCAAAGACTTTATTTCCTGTTTTAAAAATATTATAGAGAGAATATATTTTAAACAGAGAACTCAAAGATTTACTAAGAGAAACAGGCCTAATATGATTAAAAGATAGAGTGGCCTGAGATCCACTTGGGCATTTAAGTTTCAAAATCAGACAACTACATCTCAGGGTGCTGAACAACTTCTATAGTAACAACCATACTTTAGTAATTCTTGACAAGTCATTTTAGACGACAGGAGAGCTGCCAGAAGACACAATCAAAAAAAGGAAATAACCAATTATAGGCACTACAGATTAGTAAACCTAAAAAGTGATCAATAAAAATAAAATAACTAAAAAGATGATTTGAAAAAAATTATTTCTAATTAAAAAGAAATTAACTAGAGAGCATCACTGTAGCTTCATTAAGCACAAGAGCTTTAAACTACCTTAATTAATAACTGTACCACTAAGAACACAGTACATATTTAAATATATCATGCATGCCAAGTTGAAATCACGTGTATATTCTTTGAAGTGATCTTTTTGTATTGATAAACACAAAATAGTTATACAAATTTTACGATTTGTACTACTAACAAATTGTCTCCTTGCACGTAAAGCAAGCAGAATACCCCCACCACCAAGTTCCCACTCCAAGATCAAAAGGTATGAGAGGTTTGAGCAACTAATGCCATTTCCATTTTTCCGTAGTCTATGCACCAAATTACATTAGAAGGGGCTGGACAGACCCTTCTAATACAGATAGACCCCCAACTAGCACAGACTACCAGCAAATCTGTGAAGGTAGCCCAAATGTTATTTTGTGACATAAGTAACACAAACAAACAGGAAACATTGTGAGAATGATAAAAATCAAACTAAGGAAAATTTTATTTTCATTTGCAGATCTTCTGTACAATAGCTCTGTGATTTTATACATGAAACTTAACTCTAGGGATTCACAGTTCCCTTATACTCAAAACAACAAGCATAGCTCTTTTGTGAAGCACACAGAAACTAAGGCCATTACTAAGGAAATGAAAATGACGACCCCTACACAGTCCTTGAAGTTCAGTGTTTCAAGAAGTCAAGCAAGACTGACACAAAAATGAAGCTCCGGATTAAGTTACTTAAGTCCTGCGTGATTCTTTTTGTTCCTATATTAAAGCATGTTGTGAAATCAGCTTTGTATCTAGAACATCTGCAGTTAAAAACATCATTTGAAGTTAAAACATCAAAATCTGCTGCTGCTAGAATACATCTTTTAAAAGTCAGCAACAGGCTAAAACATGCGTGGCTCAAGAATGGATGGGGGCCAGGATGGCCACTGCTGAGAGCAGGATGGACACTAGCAAGCACCTGCCATACGTGGGAGGGCTGGCAGAAGCGGTGGACGGCACAGTTCTTCATGCTGTTTTTATTCTTTCGGAGGCGGCAGCTCATCCTCTGGAGTATGACACATAAAGGCGCCGAGGATTCGCTTTCGGTGCATTCGAGTTGGCAGAGGATGCAGCAGTCCCTGCTGACAACAACAATGAATTCGAGCTCTGCGGACGAACAATTCATGCCCATTTGGCCAAACCAATGAGAAGGAAAGAGGGTTCTTCCAGCCAAGTTTTCTAGGAGACTCTTGGAGAGAATAAAGAGGAGGAAAGGGCAGGGGCTCTTCAAGCAGAAACCCAGGAGGGTGAGGCCCCTGCAGAACAGGCCCGGCCCAGCCCTCAGGAGCCGGGCACCGCACCACCCTGGGCACCTAGACACAGAGCAAGGCCACCCATGGTGAAAACTTCATCCTCAAACACCTAGGGCAGTGGAGTGTGTCCCCTGCCTCCCAGGCTGTGCTACCAGGGCCTACCCTGGCCCAGCTGAGACTCCTGGATACTTTCTTGGCTAAAATAAGTCCTGATTCTTAAAAAAAAAAAAAAAAAAAAAAAAAAAAAAAAAAAAAAAAAAAAAAAAAAAAAAAAAAAAAAAAAAAAAAAAAAAAAAAAGGAAAGGGGAAGGGGAAGGAGTGAAGAATTATTTAGGGTATCCCTTGGCTTTCCTACCCAAAACTTAAGCAACCATGTAAAACTGTGGGTAACTTGATAAGCCAAGTTTCAAATTTATAATCAAAACGTTTAAAATACTCATCAAACTATATGAAAAAAGCAAAACACAAGATTTAAAAAAAAACTTTTTTTTTCATTCATGGTAAATTCACTTTGCAGTGGAGAATCTTTCTGTATTAAGAACAAAAAGGTACTGTATATTGATGGAGTGTGATTCATTAATTCATACCAGCTATTATTATTTTTGCTATTCACTTTTTCAGAATTATTGGGGTTTTGTTTTGTTTTGTTTTGCTTTTTGAGACAGGGTCTGGTTATGTAGTCCTCAGGTTGGCCTTGAACTCACGGTGTAGCCCAGGCTGGCCTTGAACTTGCAGTGATCCTCCTGACTCTGCTTCCCCAGTGCTAGGTTTACAGATATGCACAACCATGCTCAGCCAGAACTATTTGCTTTAAAACCAGCAATAAATCCAGACGTCTGAACTGTACCTTTAGTATAGTAAGACTGGGGGCTGGAACTTGCCTAGCATGTGCAAGGTCCTGAGTTCAATATCCAATACCGAAAAAAAAAAATAGTATAATAAGACAACTGACAGCCAAAGTCAGCCCGATTAACTCTATCAGAAGTAAAACTGAACCACACTTACATCCTAATCTCTCATTTTAATTCACTAAGACGGCTACTTGCCTTACAACTTTCTTGCTGGGAGATGAGCCCAAAAGTATAGTATGCCACTTGTCTTCTGGGAAGAGACCCTATTTCACTAAACTCAACATTTACAGCAACTAACATGTACAAGGCTCTGAGCTATGGAACGCTCAATACGTTTTTATTCTTCAGAGCTAAAGGTCTAGTGGAATTAACAAAACATTGAATCCTACAACTGAAATGTGAAGTGCTCTTAAAGAAGTAAAAGCAACAAAGTGTTAAGAGTAGAAGGGAGAAGCCGGGCGTGGTGGCACATGTCTGTCATCCCAGCACTTGGGAGGCTGAGGCAGGAGGATCATCGTGAGTTTGAGACCAGCCTGGGCTACAAAGTGAGCTCAAGGCAGCCTGAACTGCATAGTGAGACCCTGTCTCAAAACGACAACAACAACAACAAAGAGTACAAGAGAGAAAGTGATAACTTCATGTTAGAAGGAAAGAGTCATGGAAACTGACTTAACCTTGGAAAACAGGGAGTATCTAAATCAATGGCAGCAGACAGCTACTTCCAGGATGGCAGACTGGAAGATTCAGAGTAAGCCTCCTGCTGGGAAGGAAGAGGAAAGCTGGACATCTCCTTGAAGACCCAGGCGGTTACAAGAATCAGGCAGCAAGACTGAGGAAAGTACAGGACTCCAAGTGGAGCCACTGCTTCCCTAAGGTACTTAACCATTTTCAAAAGCAGTTGTGAAGCAGAACAGCCCACTGACACCGTCCTGGAGCCGGAAGGATGAGAAGAGTACAGACACTCCTTGTTCAATGATCCAGTTCCCTTTCTGCAATCAACTTGGTAAATGACTTAGTCACTAAATGAGGAGTTGTAAATAGTATGTACCATATAAGATAAACAATAAAGAAATGGTCACAGGGGATGCCAACTGGATGACTTTGCTTTTATTTGCATAACTCTTACATGCGGTACTGCAACGTATAACAGAGCACAAAAGTACAGTACTGTAAGGTATAGTACAGTCAGCAAAAATTACAATACTATATAAACAAGGTGTACTGTACAAAAACACACAGTGAGGCTCTAGAAACAAGATGTACAGAAGCAGACCAAAAAACAAAAAAGTAGGTGGTAAGTTGGTACAGTATGCCTGGTTATGTCTAAACAGTCGTTAACCAGTAATATCTGTATAGGGCCAGAAGAAAGAAACCTGAGGAACCACCCAATTCTGACTGGGATCCCATCTTTTAGATTGTTTCGGTGTTAACAAACTACCAGCTGCAGCACTTGTGCCACATGTGCCAAACCAATCCAACCCACTCTATGGCTCTCTATAAATCTGGAAGAGCCAGCACCTCCTGGTCATCTCTTGTCATACAAGCACCTCAAATTCGGCATAATCAAGTGAAATCTTAACATCTGCCTGTATTCTCTATTTTAAATGGAGACACAACAAATATATCCACCCAAAGAGTCAAGTTGACTGGTTCCTCGTCCCTCTACCAGCAAGTCCTGATGACCTTATCACCTACGGGCTTTCCCAGTCTTTCCCACCCTCTTGCCGCTGGCCTTAGGTCAGCCGCTAACCAACTCGCAAGACTATCCAACATAGCCTAACTAGTCTCTGGTTCCAGTCCTTTTTCTCTCCAGTCCCGCCCCCATACTGCTGGCAAAGCGGTAGGGAGGCACATTTTGCCACTTCTTTGTTTAAAAGTCTTCAATAAATTCCAAGCCCAGGGTATTTAGGGCTTTCCGTTTTCTGGCCCCACCTACTTCTCCCGCTTTTTCCTTAACACTCTGCCGCATACCTGGGAACCCTGTAACAGGGAACAGCTTATAATCCTAATGTTGGATTAGTGAACAACTAATCTTCCTGCAGTTAAAGAGTCACCTTTCGAAGGCCAACATCCCCACCCCGCAGAGTGCCTTGCTAGCTCCTCGCGTGCGTCTCCATCTCTGACCCTCCAGGATGTGCTCCGTAACTGCGCTCCGGAGCCTGCTCAGCCTTCCGTACACATGGTCAGCGCCTTGGGGAAGAGGCTACCGTCAGCACACCCACATTACAGGCACTCCACACACCTTCCTTGCACAGATCAAGTTCTTCCCCGACTTCTCCGTCATCTAACCTCACCATCGAACCCTTCCCCGAGCCTGTCACACTCAGAGCATTTCCGGACCACTCCTGTCGGAGGTCCCCATCTTTTGCTAGACCAAGAGCTCCTGGAATCACCGAACCCCGGGGCCTGGGCGTTTGCAAGGGAATGAACGAACGCGCTCAGCAAGGCCGAAGAAGTTCGTCAGGAGCTTCTCTCTCACACCCTCCGCCAAGCTCAGCCCCCAGCCCAACAGACCAAGGATCGGGGTCGCAAGATCCTCCCGGTTCAACACATCCTGAATTGCTGCATATTCTGCAGTGCAGATCGCTTTGTCCACAGCCATCCCCACCCGCGGTCCTCTCCCGGGGACAGTGTGGAGCTCGCGGCGGGCTCACCGGCAGGCGGAATTCCAGGTGCTCCTGCGCCATGAGCAGCAGATACCTGTTCAGGTTGCCCGGCAGCGCCATTGCAGCCGCTCTCTATGCGCCTGCGCGGCAGCGTGGGCCCGCCCCCTTCTCCCGGCTCAGAACCGCTTCCGCGGAGGCGGAGCCTGGAGGGCCGGAAGCGGAAGCTCGGCCTGTCTCGCGCTGTCCTGGCATTCCTCGCACCTACAGTAGAAACTCTGGGCTGGTGGAGAAGGTCGCCTTTCCGCTGGCGCCTCCACGTGTGACGAGCTGGTGCAGGAGCTAGTAGTTTGCAGTAGCAAGTAGCCAAGAGACGGTGCAGCTCCCAGGGAGCCTCCTACCTGTAATGTACAGCTTGTCTGCATCTCTTCAGATCCTTCTTCAAAACTGGCCTGGATAAATTTGAGTCATTTGTAGAAAACTTGATGTACCTTGAGACCATAATGCGCAGTGAAATAAATCAGACTCACAAATTTTAAATATCGCATTATTTCCTTATAAGAGAAATTCAAAGTATAATTTAAAAAGCAAAATAAAAGATAATAGGAAACGGGCATGGAACTTTTGCAAATAAGGGGCTCAAGAGATGGAGGGAAGGATGGGGAATAGTACAGTTCAAGAATCAACGGTGTGTGATGTGCATGTACCAGCTCCCTGTAACGAATGTAATTACGTACTGTAAACCTGTACCAATAAAGTAAAAACAAAACTGTATTGAAATTTCACCTTTTCGGGGTAGACTTCTCTAACCGTCCTAAGATTCTAGTACTGACTCATCTGCAACACTCTTTAACACTCTGTGTCCTTTCTGTATTTTTGCAACAATTTTTTAAGGGAATGTGCCTTATAGGCCAACCGGTAAGTTCTTAAGGACCTAGGACTCCTGTGTTTTATACTGTAGTCGACAGAAACCAAAACAGTATCTTTGTCAAAATAAATAGTAATTATTAAGTTGTATTATTTGTTAGCCTCACACAACCAATCAATAGCCAACACTAAAGTCATTAAAAGTTGTTGAAACTCTGCATAACCATAGATTTCTAATACTAAATATAAAATGTATTTAAATATATATGGTATATGTATCTTTGCTTTTGAGAATACTGAGATCTTTGCCCTATTTGGGTCCATTTATTGTACATTCTACCATGATACTGCACAAAATACAAAAGAGTAAGGGTCTTACATATCAGCCTCGTTTCAGGAACATTGTTGATACTTAAAATAATCAAAAGCATAGGCTAACAATGGCAGTCTTAGACTCAAACTTCACTTCCACCATTCACCAACCATATGCTTTTAAGTAAATTTCATAAGCTGTCTGAGTCTCACTTTTCTCCTCAGAAATGGAATATTACTGCTTCCTTCAAAAGACTGTTAAAAGGATTTTGTGGAATAATGTTCATAAACTGTTTAACACCACCTTGTATGGTGCCAATAAAAGGAGAACTTTTTCTTCTCCTAACAAAACCAGTGAGAATTTCTTTTAAGAAATCTGTCATTGTTAGGAACATATTCTCATAAGCCCACTTAAAGTGAGTCCCTGAGGAGCACAGATACCTCTTGCGACCACAAAGCTTCAGAAGCCTCTGTAATGACACAAGAAAGAGAAATTGTTTTCTCTTGAGAAGAGAAGCCAAGGTGAGTCAGAGAGCCAAATTAAACGTTAGCAGGATGCTCAATGTTTGATGTGCCCAACCCAAGAACTTGTCAAATCTGGTTTTTTTGTTGTTGTTTTGTTTTGTTTTGTTTTGTTTTGTTTTGCAGCACCAGGGATTGAACTCACAACCTCGTGCCTGTCAGACAGACGCTTAAGTCACTGAGCCAAACTCCCAGCCCTAACTTGTCAAATCTTAATTACTACACACATGACATTTTGATAGAACAACTACATAGGGAATAGCAAAGACCTGCTGATGTTCATGCCTGGATTAATAAAATACTGTGCAGAGAAAGCAAGTAAGATTGCCGAGTCTACAGAACCTAAATGGAATTAGGCATTACTGATTTTTCACCTGTGATCCTTTGTGCTAAAATGCAGGATTAAATCTCTACGAAATATCCCCTCGAGAAATGAGTAGGAAAGCAACTACAACATGAACCTTAAAGTTGGACACAGGGTTTGAGATAATAGAGATTAACCCTGCACAGGCCATGAAATTAAACTTCCTTTGAGTGACCTGTTTTTCGGCTCACTAGCATGGTTAAGGAGCAACATGAGACTAAGGACTTTGGTAGCAGTGTTCAATCTAGCACTGAGAGACTTTCAATTAAAACTGTACTGTAAGGAGCAAGAAGATTCAGTCTGCCTTCTGGAAACTGACCCAAAGCTCCATTCATGCCCCATGTACCAAGATATATGGTTAATCTTGATTATCATCTTGATTAGTTTAAGAGATGCCTTGGGGAATAAAACACAGTTGTCTGGGTAGGTCATGACGAGGGGACTGTATCTACTGGTACTAGCTCCTTCCTCTCTCCAACTTTTTCCCTCTCTCTCTGCTTCCTGGCTGACATGATGTGAGCAACTCTCTTTGCCAGGCCCCTCTGCCTTAGAGCCAACTGTCTATAGACTGAACCCCTGAAACTGTAATCCTGAATAAACCTCTTGTTTAAGTTGCAGGTGTCAGACATTTTGTCTCAGCAACAAAAAAGTAACTAATACTCAAAATCGCCCTCTTAAAAGACTTGTTTTATTTTGTATTGTTTTGTTTTGTTTTGGAGACTGCTATTATATAAACATTGGAGTCTCTGGTGTAAGTTGTCTATTAGAAAACCACAGGCCATTCCTGAGAAGCAGCTGTAGGGAGCTGCTGAAGCTACAGATTGATCACATGTTGGGATAAAGCAAGGCCAGCCCTGCAAACACAGCCCAAAGCAAGTCCTGTAAGCAAGCTGTTTCAGCTCCCAGAAGGCAAGCGGCCCAGACCAGCCAGGCAAACAAGCTGCTAGGCAGCAGGGTTGAAATTGACGTCTTTCTCTTTGAGTGTATAAATAAACATGCTACAGTGGTTGAGCAGTTCCTTCTCTCCCATCAGGGCAGAGGGCTTCACCTTACCTCAGCTTTGGTCTTTTTTATTTTCTCATCCTCTCACCGTCCTTCCCCCTGGGAACATCTAGAGCTGCAGCCGGTCACTACAAGTAGCAACCAGGAATTGGAGACAGGAGTTTTGTGTGGATTATAACATGACACTTCAAGGTTAAGACTAGCAGGACAAAGCCAGAGAAATTAATAGAAAGTTACAAGATTCCAGCAGGAGAAATAATATGGAACTGGAAGCTTCCCACACATCTGTCTCAATCTAACATTTGAAAAGGGGTTACAAATAACATAGAAGCAATGAGGAGAAAAGTTCTCTTCATGTACCAACACTAAAGATTTTTGTAATTAGTAAAGCACAAGAGGCTTCTGAACAATTTGGAGGGTAAGGTTTACTGGAACAAGTTATTTAAAAATTATAAGAACTTCACCACAGTGAAATATTTTTGAGGGAGTTCAAATTTCATGCTATGAGGGAGGCGGCCCTAGTTAGTGTTAAAGAATATAGTTCACAACTGGCTCACACCTGTAATCCCAGCATGCCAGAGGCTGAGGCAAGAGGACTGTTGTGAGTTCAAGATCAGCCTGGGCTACAAAGTGAGCTCAAGGCAAGCCCGAACTGCATAGCGAGACCCTGTCTCAAAAAGAGGAGAAGGAAATAACCCTGGTTGCTGGATGCAAGACTGAACAAGCTGGAAATCTGAAGCATCAACTCAGTTTAGGTAACAGGAGTTAAATTAAGTATAACTCTTCTCCATGAGGTCAAATTTCCCATAGGCAAAATCTCCAAAGGTAAAGTAGATCCTATTGTGTGAGCTAAAGACTCCCCAGGAAACCAAAATTGCAAACTATGCCCTTTAATTTGCTACCTGGGAAGCAAGTCCTGTGTGAAAGAAAAATGCAAAGGAAAACAGGCTGGAGATTCAGTCTTCTCTCCTGGACATCCTTGAACTCTAATGCTGTCATGATTCAAATACAGTAATCTAGGGCTATCCATTTTTATAAGCAAACATAAGATAGCTGCCTCATTGAACTAAGTTGGACAAGAACGCTTCCCATACGGAAATCAAGTCTCCCAAAAGGACCCTAGTATAAGGCTTGCTAAAATTTCCTCTAGAAGTCAGTCGAGTTTGATTCTCTTGTTTGCAAACCAAAAAAACTTCAAGCTTCTTTTACTCATTTCCAAATGCATGTTAAAGCAAGACCTGCATATTAACCACACTGCTGTAGGATTCAACCTGGCAGCTTATGTAGGCATTACATGATTTTGAATGGGCCCCCATTTATTATTTCCTTTGTTTTTTGTTTTCTTTGTCTTTTTTTAAGACAGGGTCTCGCTATGCAGTTCAGGCTGGCCTTGGGCTCACTTTGTAACCCACGCTGGTCTCAAACTTACAAACGATTCTCCTGCCGCAGCCTACCAAGTGCTGGGATTACAGGAGTGCACCACCATGCCCAGCTTTATTACTTCTTTTGAGCAGAACTTGTAAGCCACAAGTAAAGTAAGATCACAACACAGTTAGCTCATTTTAGTGGATCTTCAATCCTCTCATTCTTCTTCCCTCCTTCGCTTTTTCCTTCATGAATACAGGCAATATGGTTTCTAGAGTCTTCCATCAAGTGATGTGCAAACACTGCATTCGCCTCACAAGTGGTATGTAGCTCACCTTCTACGTTTAAACTCAATTTCTATTTGTCTGCCTCTCTTGACTTGCTTCCCATAAGTAGGAAACCTATTATATAATGTTGGGGCTCAGAAAACAATTCCCCCAAATAAAGGGTCCAAGAAGCAGCCTCAGAACAAAGTTTCTCTGTGACACACTATCCACTTGTCTCCTCCTCCACTTCCTCATCATAAGGCCAGCTAGAGAAAGTAGAATTTTTCTTCCCCAAGTGAAGTCATAAAAACTAGAGCCTCGCTAACCCAAAGCAAGCTGTGGAGCCCAGGAATATTACTCTCGATCTCCCCCTGCCCTTCTAAGAGCTGGCCTACCTTGTCTGACAGATCATTAAGACTTCATTTAAAAAGGAGCCCTGCCCCTCACATGGGGAGAAGGGAGGCTGCACAGGGGCCAAGAAGATCTAAGCAAGCAGGCATGACTGGGCTGCCCCACTTGGCCTACAGCTAGGAGAGCACGCCCTTTTGTCCAGTTGTATTTATGTATGGCAGTCCAAGCTTCACAGAAATGCATACTGTCCTGGGTCTTGGGTTTTCATTCCAAAGGCTTTTGTCACCTAAAAGATGATGAATCACATTCGAATGCCTTTATCTTTTATTCATCTGCCAGTTGTTGGTTCACTTTAGTGAAGTCTTTTGTCTCCCCTTATAATAGCACAGATCATCCCAGGTACCATAGGATGGGTTTTTATACAACACAGCTGTAACAATCCTGTAGGCCATGATTTCTCAAAATTGTCAGTGCATTGTGATTATCTGGAGAACTGCTAAATTTTTTTTTTTTAACACTGAGGCATGGAATTGATTTGAGATTTTCAAATTAAATTTGCTTTGAGGGTAGCCTGGACATATAGTTCCCCAGGTGTTGATTTCAGTGTAGGCAAATTTAAGAAGCATTTGTTTCAGGGGATCTTAAAGTGTGGTCTAGGACAGGCAGCATCCATAGCACCTGGGAAACAAAATACTGCCCCACTCTCAAACCCGCTAAATCAGAAATTTGGAGTATGGGTCTAGACGTTTTAAAGAAGCTCACCAAGTGGTCCTGAAGTATGTTGTTATGGATTAAAAACTGGTAGTCAACTTAACACCTGCTGAGTTAAATCAGCATGGTGCTGTGTGTGGATGGCCCACCTAAGGAAAGTTGCCAGCATAAAAGACGACGTGGAGAGGAAGAGTATGGTGTTGTGGGTTCTCCTAAGTGCAGTTGTTTGAAGCCATTGGCTCTCCTAGAGGAGCTTGTCATGCTGGCTTCCCCGACATGAACTTGGCTGTTATCATCCGAGGAGCTCGGGACCTCGTTGCTGTGAATGGCTGTGGTTCACTTGGGGAGCTCTGGTCCTTATGTTGAGCATCACTTCCAGGCTCCGGAGGATAAGAGGTGTGCTGTTTAATCTCCAGGAGAAGCTTGTCACACTGGCTTTCTATACGAATTCGACTGTTCTCAAGCGTCGGAGGACCTCAGGACCTCATTGTCGCGGAGGATGGCTGTGGTACTTTTCAGGGGAGCTCTGGTCCTCGTTTTGAGCATTGCTTCTTGGCTCCAGTTCAGAACATTCAACCTACTGGCACAGATCCTTCATCCCACTGGCACAGACTTTGCAGCTTCCACCGCCGACCTTTGGGCCATCCCAGCACAGATCCGTGAAGCAGACTTTCATGAGTCATTGTCATTGGCTCTAGGCCTCCAAGTGGACTCATGGGAGTCATTGTCATGGCTTCAAGGTCTTCAGCTGGACTCAGGCAGGACACTGCTGTGGGATCCAAGCCCTTGGCTAGACCTTCTAGGTCTTTAGTGTTGTGGACAGATTTCCCACTTTCTTGTATTTAACTCTGGGTGACCATCATAAAATAATATTATAAATTCTGTGTCCTATATGTAATTGTTCTCCTTGCAACCCCTGACTGCAACACATACTAAGGCTTGAGAATAACCCTGGAAAAGAGGGAGGGAAGGGGGAAGAGAGGATGAGATGGATGGATGGATGGTCCCAGGAAACCCACTTTTAGGGAATTTATATAATTTGAAAAACACCAGGTATACTTTTCTCATGGGAAGATGTGTCAAGCAGGAAACACTGGACTGAGAATTAACCTTGAGAGAACCCCCTTAGCTGAAATAACGTCTAGAGCAGTAATGCAAAATGATGGTACATGCATTATTGTGTTTTTAAGCCAAAAGATGTCAAAGTAGAGTTGGTTTTTTGTTGTTTTGCTTTCTTTTTTTCTAAACTAAAACCTCAGCACTCAGGTTTGATGGCGATGTATGCACTCTGCGGTAATTGAGTTCTGGGGCAGTTTGGCACTCAGTCCTAACAGGTTCACCATCACGAGTCTAGAACAAGGCTCTCAATTAAGCAATTTCTTGTGGGCCAGACATGTTGGCTAAAATGAAGGTTTCAAAGAAGGCTGACACAAGTATAATGAGAAATTCATTTCAAAGGCAGGGAGAAAGCTAATAGGTTAAAAAAAAAAAGCAAGATGGCAGGAGCTATATGATACTTTACCACAGTCATGTAAGTTCGGTTGTTAAAAGTTTTAAATGACTGATGTGGATGGATCCTTTGGAAACAAGAAGAGGTTTCACAGGTATTTTGGTCAGAGACCCCTGAAATCTGGACTACACTCAATTATTTGGATCAAAGTCGGGCGTGGCGGTGCATGCCTTTAATCCCAGCACTTGGGAGGCTGAGGTAGGAGGAACATTATGAGTTCGAGGTCGGTTTGCGCTACAATGTGAGCACAAGGCCGGCCTGAGCTACATAATGTGACCCTGCCTCAAAAAACTAGGGCCAGGAGTTTGGCTCAGCAGCTTAAGCGTCTGTCTGGCAGGTGTGAGGTTGTGAGTTCGATGCCCAGTGCTGCAAAAAAAAACCAAAAAAAACCAAAAAAAAAAAACAAAAAAAATCTGGAAATAAGCCAGGCGTGGTGGTCCATGCCTTTAATCCCAGCACTCCAGAGGCTGAGATAGGAGTGTTGTGAGTTCAAGGCCAGCTTGGGCTACAATGTGAACAAGGCCAGCCAGAACTACATAGTGCGATCCCACCTCGAAAAAAAAAAAAAAATAGGGCCGGGAGTTTGGCTCAGTGGCTTACACACCTGCTTGGCTGTGTGAGGTTGTGAGTTCAATCCCTGGTACCAGACAAAATCTGGAAATATGAGTGTAACCATAACAAAGTCTGCTTTTGACCTTGAATTCTTTGTATGGAAGAAGGTGTCTATATCTCTGACAGTGCAGAGAGATCTGCCAATTAAACATCTTTCATTTGAACCTGTGTTTTTAATACTACTAAGAGTCCAGAGAGGCAAAATATGACACAGTACTTTGCCCTTTTACTGAGGTTTCTTCTAGGTAAGTGTCTTGGTTACTTTTTACTCGCTGAGACAAAACACCTGACACCCAAAATTAGAGAAGGAAAGGTTTATTTAGCTTACAGTTTTTGGAGGTTTTAGTCCACAGTCAGCTGGCTCCAAGGCAGGGTGGCATGGCACAGGAACAACACCTCAATGCAGCAGCTGAGCAAAAGCAGCCAGAGTAAAAGTGGGGCAAGAGCAAGCCTTTTCTCCTCCCTTATATAGTACACAGTACCCACCCCCCAGGGTGGGTGTAGCATTCACAAATCTCCTTGCCTTCCTTTGCACAGGATGAAGATGTTTACCAAGTAAGACCTCTGACTCCCTCCTGAGTCTCTCAGTTAAACTTCTGAACTTCTCAAATTGTAACAATGACCAGGTAAGGGCTTGAGCTCTACACCCCAGGATGTAGAGCTGTGTAGAGCTGCTGCCTTACTTAATTAAGCTTCTAGACTTCTCAAGTTGACACAATGTATAAACCGTAACAGTAAGTAAACACAGTTTGAAATAATTTAATTTCACAATTACATTTAATTAAATTAAAATAATTTATTTTACAATTCCATGATTATATTAGTAGTATCATAATATACATAAATAATGATCTCAATATTACTTTAAACATTTTTTAAGACAGGTTATGAATTAGCTTTGCTTTGAATGAATGCTATGGCTAGGAGCTACCAAACACTACCAAACAGGCTAAGTGAAGTTTAATTATAATTTGATTACTAATCTTTACTTGTAAAACTGTGTTTCCAAGGGTTTTCCAACAAAGAAGAAAAATCTATTAAACTTATACTGAATTGGCTAATCACATTTGTACAGGTTTTTAAGGCATTTTATAGTTCCTTAAATACTTTCATGCTATTATTAGAACACTGTCAATTATATCATTCCAAGTTCACACAGTAAAACATTCAAAGAGCACACACATTGAAAATCCCTTCTGAGGCTGGTCGTATTTTAACTGATTTATAGACACTTGCAACTGTTAATCTGTGCAAGTGCTCAGTGACCTACGTCACAAAGCAGGGCTGAAATAACCTGTAATCTCGCTCAGAGAGCCTTTCACTTCCTTGTCAAGGCCTCTCTCCAGCTTGGGTGAATAAGCTGAAATCTGGATATTCATGACAGTTGTAAAGTGGGTAACACAGAAGTCAGAACTCCAGGGACCTCGTGTGAGCTCCGTGATCTACACTGCCACTCTGCCTCCCTGATGCACCTGGAACCCCCAGCTCTGGTGGGTCACTCTGAGCAGCATCCCCTCCCTCCACAGCCCTTGTCTAACAGAGAACTGCCCTGCACCCCCGGAATCCCTATTCCGTGTGTCAGGAGTTAAAGGCCAACCGTCCTCTCCCATGTCCTTATGGCTTGGTGCTGGCATTATCTGGTACGAGCCAAATGTTCAATATATATTTGCTGAACAAGTGAACGAACCAGCTAAACTCCAAGTGATGTAAACCTAAGTATTCCATGTGAAATGAAAGCTGGTGATCTCTGTCTATTCCCAACAATACAATATAGCTCAGGCTCCCATTCGCGTACGCAGCACTGCACTGGACACGGGCATGACACAGGCTCAGCGGTCAGCGCCTCCACTGCCGTCACACTCTGACTGCAGGTCCGCACCCGAAGGTGATTTCCAATGAAACGTGCTTCACGGAATGCTACACCAGCACCATCAATATTACACTGCAGAAACAAAGCTCCTCATTAAGCCTAGCTATTTCTACTTCCAAATCAGGTCTTTTTTGTGATACCATCAAGGTCTAAGTACTCTTTATTTAACTTCCCTTTGTTACAAAAAACCTGCCATAAAGCAACAACTTCTGTCAGTTTTAATACAATAACAGAACCCTCTCATGTTTGTTCCTCTGCTGTGGTCTCACGGATTTTCTGATAGTCAAATTGCTTGATACAGTAAATTCCTGTTAGAAATTACATTGTAGTAGTCACCCATTATCCAAGGTTTCACTTCCTGGGGCTGTACTTTCTATGGTTTCCGTTACCCAGTGGGTTGAAAGTAATAAAAATTCCAGAAATAAATAATCCCATTCATTTTAAACTGCATGTCATCCTGAGCAGCACTATGAAATCTCATGCCACCTGGAACACGAGTCATGTGTGCTGTGTACACTACCTACCTGACGTAACCACCTCCATTATCAGACTCACCGTCACAGGAGTGTGCACTTGTATTCAACTAACCTTTATTCTACTTAATAATGGTCCCGAAGTACAAGAGATAGGCTGGCAAGAGCACAACAATGTACTGTTACACCTGTTCTGTTTGATTATTAGTTACTGTTGTTAATCTCTTGCTGTGTCTAATTCATAAATTACACCCCAATACAGGTATACATGTGTAGATGAAATAATACACATGGAACGTATACAGGGTCCTGGGTTTCAGGTACCCACTGAGGGTCTTGAACCATATCCTTCATGGCTAATCGGGAACCACTGCATCATATAACCTGGAGGACCAATTTATTAAAAAGATCCTAGGCTTTAAGAAGTGGAAATCAATATCAAAATTTAAGTAAAAGGCCAGGGATTTAGCTCAGTGGTGTAAGCACCTGCCTGGCAGGCGTGAGGTTGTGAGTTTGATCCCCAGTACCAAAAAAACAAAAACAAAACAAAACAAAAAAAAAAAATTTGAGTGAAAAGGAACACATATATAATTTCTTCCCATCAGCATGATCAGAGATGATTGCACAGTATGGCATTATTTCAAAAATTTCTGTATACAACTATAAACTATCAAGAAATAACTTCTTTTTCTCCTTCACAGTAATAAAGTTCCAAAAACTGACTTTCTATACCAGTTTATTCTTTATAACTACTGAGAAATGAAATTATTTGAACTTTTAAAAAATATAGTGCCCATCTTAACAGAATTTGTTTTACATGGAATTTTACCTACAGCTTGTTACACTTAATATCTTAAGAGAACCACGAAATCAAAGAAGTTGGTGACAAATACTTCTATAACTGTATCCCAGGTCCCAGGAGACAGAGATTCAGAGAAGAGGTAAAGCCACCCAGCAGCAGCTACACAGAAAACCCCACAAACCTTACACTGCAGTCAGACCTTAAAGGGACCCAAACATTAGTTTATACCAAGCCAAGATTAGGAAAACCTTCCACAGCTGACGTTTTCATGTTCTCAATTTTTCAATCAAGTAATCAGCCTGTAATTTAAAAAAAATGGTTTTATTCTAGATATCAGAGCCTCTATCAAACAATTCTGTTGGCATTCCTCTTACAATAAGCCACACCAGAAAAGCAGGGTACTACGTATTCTTTCTAGAAGTATCTTCCCCTACCAAAAATCCCAAAAAAGTATCTCACAAAAAATTTAGCTATTTTAACAAAAGTCCTGTACAGTAAAGGCATTCTATGTTATCTCTATACAGGCAGATTGTAAGCTACATTACACACACATTTAAAAATTTGCAGTAAGAAAAAAAATTAAATATATTAAGATTTTAAAAGGAAATTAATATGGAGGAAACAAATGCTATCAGTAAGTGAAAGGCTCTGGACTGCGCGACTCCAGGCCGAAGACGCTGAGAGCTGGGCTGTTACCAAGGGACAGAGGGCACTGGGAGGGCAGGGAGGTCACTGCAGCTGACTCCACAGAGGTGTGAGCCTGGCCCCCAGGCACCAAGCGTGAACACACAGGCCGGATCTGCAGATCTGCTGGGCAGACCTGGAACTACAGCCCTGGGGGCTACAACCCTGATCTGAGGCTGGGACCACGGGGTAGCGTGCATGTGTGCAGCTGGGGTCCACACGCACACTGCGCTTTGTACCCAATTCTGCTGAGAAACCACACCTGCCCTAGAAAATAAAACCTATTTTTTAAAAACTAAACTATAGAGCCTTTCTCAATCATCCTTTAAAATGCGGAAGGCTAGATAAGGGATTTTCTAATACACTTCAATAACATTACCTTGTTTTTTCAGTCAAAATCAAGTAACATATACTACTGTCAAAGTCCCAGTTTTAAGAACAGTTCAGATAGCCAAGATGAACCACTAACAGAGCTTACAATTTTTCTAAGTAAGGTTTTATGTAAAGTGATGCATCTTTCCACTGGGCTCCACACACGGCCCCCCAAAAAGTGCTTTAATTAAACTTTTTCTAGGAAACCAAGATCATAAAGAAAATTGGAAATACAAAAAGGGCAAAAATTCCTTTTTTAATCCCACTGACTTTGTAAAGAGACCATCCCCCTATCTTTCAGAATGTCTAACTTACTTATTTCAGATACAGACAAGCAACAGAGGTCTCACATGTTTTGTTTAATTAAATGAAATCATCTGGACAATTTGAAAAGAGGCATATGTCTGAAATATGGAGTTTCCAGAAATGTTAATTTTTTTTTTTTTTAATCCAAGGGGACTGAACCCATAGCCTCAGGCATTCCAGGCAAGCTCTCTGTCACTGAGCCATACCCCTAACCTGACTTGATGTTTTTTAATTTCTTCTGTACTCCAGCTACAATAATAGCATTCACTACCAACCAACGTCAAATAAATACTATTTGATGCTTATTCAGATATAGAAACTAGTCAGGTATGGTGGCACATGTCTGTAATCCCAGGACTTGGGAGGCTGAGGCAGGTGGATCACTGTGAGTTCAAGATCAGCCTGGGCTACAAAGTGAGTTCAAGGCCAGCCTGAACTGCATAGTGAAACCCTATCTTAAAAAACAAACAAACAAACAGATACTGCAACTATTGGCTCCTTTATTACCATGGATACATACAGTAAGAGCCTGATAAATTATCAGTCAAGTAAGCCTAGCAAGTCAGTTAATAACTAAGGCAACTATCACACCACAAGCCTATCAAGAGCAGCATCTCATTCCACTTTTGCCTCAACAACACACAATTCTGTAGTATTTCAGACTGAAAGCTTCAACCTCAGGCCAGGCAGCTGATGCTGATATCAAAGCCCCTTTCCAAGGAGTACAAACTGACCACCAAAAGTCACAAAAGCTCATTTCTATGATACTGGTGATTATGACGATGGAAGCAGCACGCAGTAACTCTACCTGAGCACTGTGCCCTGCACTATCTACTGACTCGGCAGTGCTGGAGATCCACCTAGTGGCAGCGGATCTAACAGGGCTTCACACCCACGAGGCAAGCGCTCTGGCACTGAGCTACATCCCCAGGCCCGCATGGTTCGACCCAGGAATTATCTCAACACCTCTTTTCAACTCTCCAAGGCACTGCTAGCAATGCACAGGTAGTAAAGAATCTGAGCCTGACCTGGGGTGTAGCTCAGTGGTGCAGTGCTTGTCTAGCAGACACCAGGCCCTGGGTCCAGCACCCCAAAAGAAAAAGCCTGAGCCTTAAAAATTGTATGTAATTTATAGATGGTCCCTTAAGTAAGCAATGGAGCCAGAGTTCGCCCTCGGATTTGACTCCAGTCTTAATGCCTAGCGTCTAGCTTTTCTACTTCATGAGTTGCTTACAGTGAGAAGTCTTAGCCATAGATTTTCTTCCTACAGATTTGGCGGCCTGAAAAACCCCAACATCAAGAATTTTACTTTGGCTAAGACAGGAGGTCAAGCCTAGGAAAGCTGTACATGCCTCGTGTTGCCAAGAAAGTACCAACCTGCAACAAAAAGGACAAATGACTAGGAAACGGTTGGGAGCTGCTAGGATAAGAATACTCACCGTGATGAACCAATAGGAATTCACTCTGTAAACCAACTTGGACAAGAAGCCAAACTGGCTGACGGGCGCCAGAACGTGCAGGTGCAGGTGGGAGATGGAGCAGAAGGGCGGCGCGTGGAAGCCCATCCTGCAACAGACGGTGACACTGGCTGACCAAGTCTCCACGGCAGCTCGCGATACTTCCAGGTTACCCAGGACAGACACGCTGTCACTTGCGAATTCTGTATGATTTTTCTCTGTGCATTTCAGAGTATTTGCACAGCAACTTTTCACGCTGAAGTTCATTATAATGAAAACTCTTGAACAAGGAAGGCCTTAGCAGCACAGCATGCCTCAGGATAACCTTTATAAATTCTAAGTTGACATTTTCTCTTATCTCTGCAGTTCTTATTATATTAAGATTTAATTCTGCTAAGTTAGGCCCCTGCGATGAACTACCAAAGACTGGGTACTCAGCTACAGCAGCAGGGCTCCACTATTCCAAAACACGGCCAGCAGAGGGCGCGCTTCCTTCTTACAAACCACAGCAGGCGTTTCCCTCCCACCCACGGCCCACGGATGTCAATCACAGTAGCCTTTTACAAACTTTTGTTTTGGTAGCGGATTTTAGGCAAGCATTCTACCAGCTGCATTCCCAATTCTTTTGAAACACGGTCTTAGTAAATTGCCTGGGCTGGCCATGAACTCCTTATTCTGCCCCAGCCTCCAAAATAGCCGTGATACAGGCGTGCACCACCACGCCCAGTGTCACTTAACTTTCTTATTTAATACTATTTAATTCAATTGTTTGCTTTCTTATTTAATACAATTGTTTGCTTTATAAAACACAAGAAAACTCCTTAACTGGAAAAAAGTTATTAAAATATGATTTAGTGTCTTCGAACTCAGTTTATGAGTGGTTTTGCAAGCCCATTGATGCCGAATGGAACAGGCCGCCCTGGGAGAACTCCAGTTCTCCAGCCAGAAGCAATGGGTGCAGGGAGGGCAGCCTGGAAGCGGGGCCACCGTGCAACCTCGATGCTCGGGGATCACAAGCAGGAGTCGGACCCGAGGCGGGCAGTGAAGCAGTGGAAAGCTGCTGCCACTCGCCAGCGGAGGGGGCCGGTTTTCCCTGTGAAACGTGAATCTCGGGAAGTAGCACTGGTCCAGAACCCGGAAGAAACTCAATGGTTTACTCAGCATTTCACTTCTGAGACAAAGCACCTAAGAGCTGGCCCAGCAGCACACGCCTGCAGTCACAGCAGCTTGGGGTAGGAGTCTAGCTAGAGTCCAAGACCATCCTGGGCAACGCAGCTAGACTTCATTTAAAAATAAATAAATAGAAGAAAGAGGCTGGGCACGGGCACGGCAAGAAAGTGAGCCTGCAGCTCGGGGTGTCAGCCTCCGACTCCACGCTCCTGCTCTCAAGCTGTGCCATGCCGAGGACCACGCCGCGGCTCCAGGCCCTCAGCCCTGCACGTGGACGATGCTGACAGCTCTCGGAGGGTTGCTCACGCACACGCACACGCACACGCATATGCACGCTCACTGGAGCCCGCCAGCGGGCAGCAGGTGTCTCCATGGAGAGGGAGCAGCAGAGGCCGGGTCCACAGCACACGCTGACCTGGCTCGGGAGTGGGTGCGGCACCTCCTCTACCGCTCCTCCTACTGCCTGCCTGAGGCGAGGTAAAGCCACAGGCTTTTAAGGTCAAAAGCACTGTTTAGCTTAATTAAAAGTTAACTGAACATGAGGTGCTTCTGCTCAAAGTCTGGCAAATACTAGTGGTGAATGCAGCAGTGATTTCCAGTTACTTTTCTGCTAGAAATCTAATAATATAGTTTTAAATCATGTGAAAGTTCATCTAAGAAAATTCATATATATAAATCAATATGAATGTACATACAGAAAGAACAAAGGAAAGGGAACTTATGACTGCTTTAGACTCCCACTGCTTGTATGCACTTGTCCATTCAAACTCGGTCACATATCATTGATTTCTGTCTGACCATACATACCTCACATCTGTGAAGTCTGTGAAATTATTCTTTTCGAGGATGGTTTTTCCAACAGTTACCATGTTCTCAACTGTAAAACAGGGGAAAATTACTCTATAAGAAACACTAACATCATATCAAATGAGCAACTTTCTTGGGTTTATTTGGAGATTGGACCCAGGGCCTTCAACCTGAGCTACATCCCGTGGCTGGGCTCGAACTTGAGATCCTCCCATGGCAAACACTTCAAGACATATTCAGCAGCCTTAAATCACCCAGAAGTCTGCAGGGCCACAACTAAAATGCAGGTTCAGGCAGAGCCCCGGTGCAGTGTCACCTTACAAAGCATCACAAGTACAGACTGACTGTGGACGACTACTGTCACATGGCTATTCAGGTCATCTGACCACACTGCAATCTCATGCTACTCATTGGTTAACTAAGTAATTAAACAGAAAGTGTTCGGATTAAGAAGAAAGCGTGCTCCTTACAGCATTATTTACAGTGGCCAACATATTAATCAACATGTCTATCAGAAAGTGAATGGGCTATGTCTGTATGTGCATCTGTGTTTGTGTCAAACAAAATAGTATTCTGGCTAAAAAACAAAAAACAAAGCAAGTCTCCCATGGAGGAACCCAGAGGGCATTATGCAAAACCAACCAGCCCCCCTCGGTAGCGGTGATTAAAGGCTGTGTATCACACTCCCTCCAGAGCAATCACTAACAAAGAAGACAACAGATAAGGTAAAGAGGAATGCTAAACAGTAGAGCTGAACACCACCATTGCCATGTCTTACCCAATTCGATGTGATCTCTGTTTAGATCTCTGCAATTTCTGATGTGCTTCTTCGGCACCACAAGATAATGGTGCGGAGCTGCTGGCTTGATATCTCTGAAGCAAACCAGGTCTTCATTCTAAAGGGAAAGCCACACACGCTGGTCAGTTTTTAAAAGCACTGTGCCAATACTGTTCTGGCGTGACTTAAATACCACAAAGCTCTAAAAGCAAAATGCTCCTTCCGTCACTAGTAGGCTCTGTTGAGCCATTCTATGGCTGTGGGTCATGTACACAGAAACAAGCGTTAATGATGGCCATTTAGCCCAAAGACTCAAAAGCCTCACATAAAGGTAATTCCAAGCAACCAATTAGGAGTAAAGTTCATTAAAATTTCATTACCAATAATCCCAGGATGTCTGATTTCATGATACATTTTCCCAGCCCGTCTTTAAGCGAAGATCTTTCTGTGTTTAGTATGTACTTGTACTAAAGGTTGGACTACATAGATTTATAGCCAGATCAATAAACTCCTTTTCACATTTTTACCACAGTAAAATTTTCCTCAATTAGCATTTAAATATCCAGGGATTATACTTTTAAACATTTTAAATCAGTTACATATCAATACATTTGATTTACCTCTACTTGCCTCTTTACAGGAATGGGTTTGAAAAACTGCTGAAACAGTCTCAAGGGTGCTGTAATAATTTATGGGCTCTGGACCAGCCACATAGCTGAACAGCAAAGCACCTGCCTGGCAACTGTGAGGTCGTGAGTTCAATTCCTGGTATCCAAAAAAAAAAAAAGTTTATGGTGCCTAAATATGCTTTACATCTCGCTGCTTCATTTTACTATCAGTAAACTAAAGGGTGATGTGGAGTTTGGTCCCTTCTGAATCTGACCTAGCCCAGCAGGAGCGAGCTCATGGGTGACAATCTATGCATTTGTTCTGTCTCCTGGAAGCTTCTTCCTGTGTCTCCTTTCTTCTCCGGCCCAGCGCAGATGCCAGGTCCATCACTGTAGCTGCCCTCTCTTCCTGAGCTCTTAATGTTACCTCATTGTTTATCCACAACTGCACAGTGAAACCAATTCTGGATCAGTGCAACTGTCCAGGTCTCTGATCACCGACCCGGGCTCCTGCTGGGGGCCGCAGTCACACAACCAAGCCAACCTGACACTGAATGCGCACAGCCCCGTGACCCGCATTGGTGCATCAGTCGTGTTTACCCAGCCCTCTCTCCTAACCTCCAAGTCACTGCCATCCTTCTACTTCTAGATAACGCGGAATTCTTCCTTCCTCTCCTCAAGCATTCACACAACACTACCTTCACTGTACAGCTTCTCCAGCCTAAAATTTTAAAGCATGTCCCCTCCTTTTTATATTTTTCACCACAGAATCAACTGAATCTTCCTTGTTAAGTTGTTTGCCTTCTACTTCCTGCAGCCAGAATGGAAGTTTGACGTGGGCAGAGACCCTGCATGCTGTGCCTCCAGCCACAGCCCAGCCCTTCAACAGTGGCTGGGCCAAGACAGGCATTATTCAAAAGGTCAGGTTGTCACCAGCTTCCAGGGATGCTGGCCTAGGTCCCCAGGCCACTTCAGACCTCTCTGCATGAGGATTTAAAGGTTTTCTCTTGGATCCAGCATCCCCTGTCCGTCCCATCCCGTGGAGAATGTCCCATCCACCGCAGGCTTCAGGTGCTCTCCAGGGTTGGAGACTTCAGAGCCGGTGGATCCAGTCCTGTCTACCTGGGTCCCATAGGCAGAGGTCACCTCCCTGGATCTCAGGACCCAGCGGGGGTTGGGGGGCTGGTGACAGTCCCCTCCTCTTGACCTCCCTGCATTCCTTCTCCTTCACTGCTTCCCCACTCTGCCCCTTCAAGGCATGCAGCCCTGGGACAGATCGCACTGAGAATGTGTTTTCCCTCCCACGGCCTCGGTTTATGATCAGTACAGTAACGCATGATGCGGACACAGGTCTCTTCCGGTTGCCGGGCTCAGCCCCTCTTTTAAAGGTCCATCAACACACTGATGGTTCCCACTGGACCTGAGGCTGCTTACCTGTAATCCTAGCACCCTGGGTGGCTGAGGTGGGCTGACTCTAAGTTCAAGTCCAGCCCGTGCAACTTAGCAAGACGCTGCCTCAAAATAAATAAAAACTAATTAAGAGCTGGGGATGTGGGTCACTGCAAAAGCCCAGGGTTCCATGGCCGGGGGCGGGGTGGGGGGAGTCACCACCTGACTGTAGCACAGGGCGCTCTGAATGCCTGCCTGCTCAGTACCCATTCCACCCTTGAGCTTAGAAGTCGCCCCAATGCCCGTCCTTTCATTTTGTCCCCAACTGAGCCTCCAAAGTCAGGTACTTGGGACAAGTTCAATTTATTATTTATGAATGAAAACGCAACTGCCACAAGTCTTCGTAGCCGACTCTCCGCGAGTTGTTTCTCTAAAGCTGAGCCTCCCAGCTGCAGCGAAGACTGTAAGGGGCACCTATCCAGAAACACAGGGGCGAAACTGCGCACGGAGTGCAGGTGCCAACGCAGCTGCGCAATTCAGGCTATTAGGTCACAGTTCGACTCCAGACCCAATCTTTTCCCTTCCTGATTCTAGCCGACCCTGCAGCCTTTCCCGATTGCCGTTACTATGTCTATTTTCTACCACTTTTCTCATCGGCACTGGTACTGTATTCGGATGTGCTGAGTTTTAAACCTCTACAAAGGCCGGGCGTGGTGGCACACAGTGTAACCGAGCAGTCCGGAGGCTGAGGCAAGAGGATCGCGGCGAGTTCCAGGCAGCCTGGCGCTATCTCTAAAGAGACAGCGCGACGCTATCTCTAAAGACATAAATAAATAGCAAATCCTCTAGAGAGGAGGCAGAAAAAAATCCCTATAACAAAAGCCGAGGTCCCGAAGCGCCGTCCCTTGCCAAGCGCCTGCCCCGCCCCCACGCGGCTCCGCGCCCACCTCGCAGTGCAGCAGCTCGGTGCCGGGCTCCTGCCCCCGCGCGATGCGGCAGAACACGCACTTGGGGTCGCTGTCCCCGGGCTCCCCGGCAGGGGCAGACTCGGCCATGGCGCCTGGAGCACTACCCGCCGCTCAGCACCGCGGAGCCGCCACCGCCTCACCGCCTCGCTCGCCGGGGACAGCGCCGGCCGGAAGTGGAGCGCAAGCCGGGCCTGGCCGCCGGAAGTGGGGGTGCGCTCCACGGTGGGGGGGCTCGCCGACGGAGGCCACTAGGGGGCGAGCGGCGTCACGGCCCGCGATTTTCCCGCCCCCTGAGTCTCTTTGGGAACGACGCCGGCCGAGGCTCAGGGCGCGCCGCGCGGCGTGATGACGTCATCGAGTGCGCCCGCTGGTCCGGCTAATTCTGTGCTGACCAGCGCCCCGCCGGTGGTGATAATGGTAAAGGGGTAAGTGCCACGAGACTTCCGCCTCCCTGTGGGCATAAATAAATAATTGATAGAAAGTTACAGGCTGTAAGCGGAGCAAGCAAAGGTCTTGTTTCCTGTCTTGTGCGTTTTTCCTACACAGTTGTAGGATTTAAGCTCAAAATGCAACTTCACATCTGTTTGTTTTTTATTGGTAATAGAACCATTTAGATCCTCAGCTCGCGTTCCTCGGACTCAGCTAAACCTGAGCCAGGTCGGACATACCACACCTGTGATCCCAGGACTCCAGAGGCTGAGGCACGAGGATCTTCTCGAGTTCAGGCCAGCCTGGGCTACATAGCGAGAGCCTGTCTCAAAAAAATAAATAAATAAAATAAAGGAAAGTATATTTTAAAAGAAAAAAGTGGTGAATACAGATAGTCTGATATTCCAGCTGATAGTTCGATATTTCAGAAATTCACTGCCATTGTTTCATTACACTCACCTGGACCGTGGCAGTAACCTAGCTTACTGCCTGACAGTTTGTCAGACAAAACCCTCAGTCACTGTGATGCCCAAAGAAGTACCAGGTTTTTAGGTTGGCTTTCAAGATGGGCTATGCTTTGACCTCAACTTTTTATGATGCTTGGTTTTTGCTGAGTACCTACCATGTGTCATGTGTTTCCGAATCCTCAAAACAGCAAGCTTGGCTTTATAGACCCCACTGTGGTGATGAGGAGTAAACTCGGATTCCCTCAGTGCCATGCAGCTCACAGTGACAAAGTCCAGATAAAACTCACCTAATTCAAAAGCTATCAGTCACCAGGCATGGTGGCATATGGCTGCTGCAGAGGTTGAGGCAAGAAGATAGAAAATTCAAGGCCACGCTGGGCAACTTAGACCGAGTTGTAAAATTAAAAGTCAGGGGATGTGACTCGGTGGTAGCAAGCGCTTGCCTAGCAAGTGGGACCCTGGGTCTGATCCCTAGTACTGGAGAAGACAATGAACAACCATCCACCTTTTTGAATATGCGTACAACTTTTTTGTTTGTTTGTTTTTTGGCTTTTTTTGAGACAGGGTCTTGTTATGTAGTTCAGCCTGCCCTTGAACTCACTATGTAGCCCAAGCTGGCCTCAAACTCACAGCTGTCCTGCCCCATTACAGGCATGTGCCACCCTGCCTGGCCATACAACTTTTTTAAGACTGAAAAAAAAAACTTCCTTGGACTAGCTCATTATAGTAGTTGTACATTGGTATTTGTCAATTCAGAAAATGCATAATAAAAATTCATAGTGTGAGAGTCACTATTTCCATAGCTGCACTACACTTTCACATCACTATATTTTTATTCATGCTCTTTCTTCTGAAATATCCTCATTCCATTTCTGCACAGCCAAATTTCACTCAAGTGTCACCTCCTTCATAAAATTTAGCCAAACTGAAACAAGCACTTCTTATGAGGTGATACAGTATATTTCAGCACTACTTTTGTAGAACTACCATTTCTATCTTACAGCTATTTCTGTACATATTTTTGCTACTAGCAATCACGTTCTTTGACAGTAAGAGCAGGTGTCTTTAACCTTTCTGTAGTACAGTTCCTAACACAGTGCTTTGCGTATAGGTAGACATCTGACAGTCACCTAATGAGCAGAATGAGTAGGAGCAGTGCTTGGGTGTTTCTTAGTGTGTAAGGAGGCCAAACGAGTGAGCTGATTCATATCTTCCATGTGTATTCATGTATATAAAAGCACAAGCAGACTTCCAGTTTTCAAGTTGTTAGCCAAGTTCTGGAGAGTAGAGGACTGAATTCTACAAACATTCACCTGCCCAAGTTGCTTCTGTTCTGACCATTGCTAGAAGCCTGAGATTTCTTCTCTCTCCTGGCCCTTCTAGGAGCTTTCCTCCTGTTTCCCAGGTTTGAACTTCGTATAGATACCCTCCATGGAAGCATGGAAACAGCACGAAAGTTTCTGCAGATTGTGTAGGGAATGTGCCCACAGATGGCGTAGGACAGGCATATCTGTGTGCAGTGGGGGGGCTGTTGCTAATGGGTGTTTTGATGAGGTGCCCATGGGAACCACTATTCAGGTTGTTGGACAGTATGCTGACATTAAATCTATTTGCAAAGTGGAGCACTGTTTCATAATTTATAATTCCATCCATGATAATGTGGCCCAAGTTACGTATCTTCCTGTGTTCAGTCACAGAAGTTACTCATTTTCCTGTGCTCAGGCTTTGTGCTTATTCATCTGTTACGTGGAGATAATAGTGCTGCCTAATGCACAACCATGTTGTATCAGGACATAGCTTTGTTTGAAAACAGTGCAGGATATGGTTGTGTGTCTGAGTTCCTTAATCAGTAACAAACACAAAGAACCAGCCTTAAACATCACTGTCCCCATCACTGATGGATGAATGTGTTACTAACCTCCTTGCCAAGAAATTCCTCAGGACAGTTATCTGCACTCTTCTCACGCTGTCTCCTGGTCCTCCCAGTGCTTCCCGTCAGGCTTTCCCTGCCACCCCTCCATCCCATTCACCAGTGGCCTCCATGTCAGTAGCCCCAGCTGGCAGTTCTCAGCCCTCAGTTGTCATTGCCCCTGGAGAACTGCTTCTTCTTCTTTAGTTCCGAGTCTCCACCCTTCCTGGGTTTCCCCCCTGCCTGCCTAGGCTTGTAGAAGACCAAGTGGACGACTCCCCTTGATTGCAGAACTATTACCTCCACATTGTTTAAGCCAGGCCTTGTCTCCGTGTACTGATATGTGCAGAGCAGGCTATGCTATTTCCTTCTCCCTTCAATTGGCTCTAAGCAATGCAGACAAGGCTAGCAGAGGTACTGATATGTAATCTTAAAGGCCAACTGACATTTTCCTGTTTCCTCACATGGTGTTCCCTGTTAAATGGTCAAACACAGTGGAATGGCAGAACCAGTCAGTTCCAGGAATGTCAACTGGGTACAAGCTCAAATAAAAGGCTGTGACTTCACAGCGTACAAAAGTTTACATATGAGAAACTGAAGCAACAGTCCCCTAAAAGCATTCAAATGCTACCCTAATTAGGTTATGCAGACTGGTCTTTCTGCATTTCTTTCTCCCTGCATATTGCAGAGGTGCTTGCTCTCCACCTGGCCAGCTCAGCTCACCTTGTTCGTGTAACTCTCACCATCCTCACTGTCACTCATCCTTGGACCACTTGCTTCTGCACGCAATAATAAATTCTGAGAGAGGCCTTGGACCAAGGGCTTTGTCTGTATATCCGCACTTGGATCAAGGTTAGGATCCCTTGGCTGCCCATAACTTTGAATATGTCTTGGTGTCTTTATTCTCGCCCTGGGTTGTATTGCAGATGGTAGGTTGGAATTCACTCACTGGAATTCCAATAACGTCTCAGTGGATTACAGATATAACTTTCTGAATTGTGGGGAGGACTGGAAAAGGGATTACAATATTTGGATTACAATATTCAGTACTTGGGATACAATATGGGCTATTCCTTCTCTTTTCAGCTTCCTCTTCCAAACCTCTCTCTGTGTGGAAGGGCTTTGGTCCCAGGTCTTCTCTCTGTCTCACTCATTTTTTTGGTCATCTCACACAGATCCTGGCTTTAAACATCTTTCCCGATATGAAAGTAAGTCATTAAAGGAAAAAGTATAGTCAACAAATATATGGAAAATACACTCAGACTTATTGGAAGTCAAAGTTAAATAGCAATGAAGCAACATTTTCTCTATCAAACTGCCCAATTCCTTTGCATAACAGCCTCCAATACCATCAGGGTGCACATAAGTTAATACTCATGTACACAACTGATTTTTTGTTTTGTCTTTTTAATTTAATTTTTATTTTTCATATACACAATTGAAATTATGGCCTCTGCATTCCTAGTGCCTTTGTGGGAAAATTTCTGGAATAAGGATGGCAAAGATGGGCTACGGACAGAGTTTTATGAGGGTCAGGGCGCTGAAAATGAGGGTGGCAGGGGCTCCAATTCTCTCTGTGTCATGAACAGAACAGGCAGGAAGGATGCAGTGAGAAAGCTGAAGCAGCCAGGAGAAATCAGACGACTGGTCGACCTGGCCTTCCCAACCATTACCAAACGTAAATAGTGCTCACATCAAAGTGGCTCCTCTGCAACATGCTAGACCCCATCCCCCTCTGGCTCACACACAAGTAGCTCTGCAGATTTCTTTATCATGTCCTTTATCACCAGTTTTATTCTCTTTACTAGATCATTACTATCCACCTGCACGCATGCTATCATTTCTCCCACCTTAAAAAGACTTTTTAAAATGATTTAGCCTACTTTCCCCACCAGCACCTATTCCAAGTACTTGTTGCCCTGGTAGGAAAACTCCTCACAAGAAGCATCCTTGCTACCTCTCTCCAATTTTCTTCCTCCAGTTCCCTCCTCCACACACTGTTCTACATACACTTTCACTCCACCCCGACAGCTCCTAGAAGCCATAAATGACCACATCACCAGCTACCATGATCAGTTCTGGGGTGCTGAGGACTCCTTTTGGAGACTTCATCCATGTTTTTGTTGTTCTGAACAAAGAATTGGACAAGGTAAGTGCAAAAGGTAGTGAGGTTCTACACTTATTAAAGGTAGGAAAATAAAGGTAGGAAAAGAAATATGCTGTGCAGAGTGAGGGCAGGCCAATTAAAGCAGAAAAAAAAGGATGCTGTGGATTAATACAGGCCACTAGACGCTGACTTTTTCTTTTTTAGGGCCTCATGCTTGCCAGGCAGGCTCTGTGCCACTGAGCTACATCCCCAGTCCCAAAAGCAGGCCACTAGAGCACTAGAGAGTGCACAATGCCCCTAATGCCAATGGCCACCATCTTTTACAGCCCCATTCTGACTTCAGATCTAGGCTGTCCTATCAGAAACCTGGTTGACAGAGAACTGAAGTTAGCGTTTTCTGAGTGGTCCCAGGTGCAAGGTTTGGAAACTGTTCTGTGTGTGTCCTGGGTCACCATGATCAATGTATCACGTCCACTTGCCCAGTTGGTAGGCCAACTCCTAATCCCTGGCCTCAATTCTCTCACCTAGCAGCAGCAGTTGACACGTTTTCTTATTCCCTCTCCTCTTGACACCTCTTCTTCATTTATTTTACGGTCACTGCATTGCTTTGGTTTTCTTTCCTCCTGCTAAGGTCTTTCTTCTGTTTCTTTATATTTTCCCCTGCAAACTGTGCAGCAGTGCCCCAGGGCTTAGCCCCTGATCTCCTCTACATTTCCTTCCTTGATTTGATCAGGCCTTAGAGCTCTCAAGGTGTGGGTGCCCTCTACTTGTACACTTAGAAGGAAATTTGGCGGGGGAGGGGGGAGGTACCAGGAATTGAACTCAGGACCTTGTGCTTACCAGAGAGGTGCTGCACCACTGAGCTGTAGTCCCAGGCCTACTTCTACACTTAGAATTCAAGTCATACCTTTCTCCAAATCAAAGTCCAGCATACTTGGTATTTCCAACTCACACGTCCCGTTGATTTAAGTGATGATCTCCGACTTTCAGTCACATGCCTCTCTGACTGTGGTTAATGGCAAGGAAGTCTTCGCAGCTCTGAATCCTGTCGCCCCGAGCTGGAAGCCTCCCTCGCCATCCCCGGGGTGAGCCTCTGACTAGCTCGATGCCATTCTCCTTCAGCCAGGACAGAGATGGGACCGGAGCCCCCGCTGTCTAAAGGGGGCCTGTGCTCCTCACTCTGAACTGTGAATGATCCACGCACGTGTTAAATAGGGTGCAGGGCAGCATGTGGAGTGCAATTACAGATTTGTTACAGAAACACAAGGGTTGGTAAGAAAATTTCTAAACAACTATGTTAGCACCGTAGTCACTAAATGGATGAAATATAGCCTAAGTTTTCCTTCTTCTTGTCTATCTGTGTATTTTATATTTCTTTTTTTTTTTTTTTCGGAATGGAGGATTGAGTTGACAATCTTGTTCTGGCCAAGCAGGTGCTTATGCTGCTGAGCTAAATTTCCTGCCTATATTTTATATTTCAATACACAAAAATATATTACTTTTATCACAAGGAAAACATTCAAACAGATTTTTTTTTAAATTCAGGATTCCATATAAACTTCATTTCCTTTACTAATTCTCTGAGTCATAAATAACCTCATTCCGTTCATTTTTCAACTGTGTGATCATAATGCCAGAAGATGCAGAGTACTTCCATGCAAGTCTTTCGCTGTTTCTGGCAGAGGTGGACAGTCAAGCTGCTGGGGCACATGGCCGATGTGGTTTTGTGTTTCTGTTTTAGCGAGGATGTAGAAAGTGTGGAACTGGGTTTCTCTGAATCTGATTCAAAGATCGCCACGGCAGTAAGCATCCCTTTTTCTACATCCTAAATGGAAATTAACTGAAAATAAACATGAAAACTTTCCCTGGCTTGTATTTAGTAAATAGGAATCACTTTTGGCTGTTTCGCCATTGCCTCAAGAATATTAAGATTGTTCTGAAGGTAAAAGAGAAACAGGCATGGACATGTTTCTGTCTGGATTAAGAAGAAAACACTTAAAGCTACGGGGCTGCCTGGCATGGGCCACTGCATACATGTCTTGGCCCCATCTGCTGGGAAGGGTGTGACATTTCTGGGCAGGAGGAGGGGACTGGGGAGGGGCTGTGAGCAGAAAGATAGTTCCAGTTTGTGGCTATTAAACTGCCTCCCTCAGGGCGCTCTTTGACGAACATTAACAGGTGCCCTGAAGTTCTAACTTGTGTCTATTTGACTTGTGTCTTTTGGTCCTTTACGAAAAGATGTTAAGAAGTCCTCGTCTGTTGTTCTTAAATGGAGGTTGTGTGAATCATTCCTTTGGATGACCGAAAAAAACACCCCTCTGTGTGTGTGTGTGTGTGTGTGTGTGTGTGTGTGTGTGTGCATGCGCTTTTGAGACAGGGTCTCGCATGCAGTTCAGGCTGGCCTTGAGCTCACTTTGTAGCCCAGGCTGGTCTCGAACTCATAATGATCCTCCTGCCTCAGCCTCCTGAGTGCTGGGATTAAAGGTGTGCGCCACCACAACTGACCATCGACCCTTCTTATAACCCCATTTCTTCTCCTGATAAATTATTTCCCTGATAAATTATTTTGTTTACCTGTCCCCTGAATATAACGCAGATACTTCTGATTTCTTTCCTAACATATTTTTAAAAGCTTTATCCTCAAACAAAGTGATAGGAATTCCTTTGTTTTTTTAAATCAGGAGCAACATTGTACTTGAATGTTGTATTTTTGATAAAGAATTCACAACCATCACCATAATAATTTTAATTCACCTTTATCATTTTATAATTTTTAAGGCATAAATATGTATATATAAATTTATTTGATTCTCATAAATACTTGACGAACAGGATATTGTTATCTTTTTTTATTTTTATTTTTTGTTTTGAGACAGGGTCTCGCTGTGTAGTTCAGGCTGGTCTTGAACTCACTATGTAGCCCAGACTGGCCTAGAACTTACAGTGATCCTCCTGCCTCAGCCTCCCAGAATGCTGGGATTACAGGCATGCGGCACCATGCCCAGTTGTTACCTTATTTTTAAAACAGAGAAAATGGGACACAAGAAGGTGAAACAGCCTGCTCAGGATAAGTTACTTGTGGACAACAGAGGGGTTGTCTTGAAGTCCTTTCAGTAGTATCAGCAGTGCTTCTCATTTCCCTGAGAACAACAGCAAACAGCTACTGTGTCAATCAGCACACCTCCAGCATCCTGAAGACAATGCCACTCTTCCTGTCACGTTCATGCCTGTGTGGGATTCTTCATGATCTCAATGCCGCCACGCCTCCTCTGCAGCCCCCATCCTGGTTCTTACCTGTCACTCTCAATGTAAACAAGTCTTTTTATCCAAACTCCTCTGCTTCTTTTCTCCAAACTTTCTTTCCACCACCGATCTCCTTTGGAATGCTTTCTGCTGCAGAAACCACTGTCTCTTTGTAAGTGCTCTTCATCCTCTGCCTCCTCCCAGAGCCCACTTCGTCTTTCTGAAACTCAAACCTGCCTTCCCCCAAGCGCATCCAAGAGCATCGTATCCCTTGAGGCTCAACAAGCAAAACCTGCTCGATCTTTCCACCCCTCACCGAGCGGAGATTTGGTGGCAAGGCTGGCATTCTCCCAGGTTCTTATCTGCCAGTTCCCAGACTCCATACCTGCAGTCTCCCGGCTTTGAGTCTCATGTAATAGCCTGAAGCACAAGTCCCTTATCTCCCAGCTTCTGGATTATTTTCCACCAGCACCTGGCTGAGGACAGCTGCCAAATCCCTGCCATGAACTCAGATGGCTTAAATCCATGGCTCAGGCTTCTGGAACACCTGGGCTCTGCTGCCTTTCACCTCTATTCCTCTCTGATGTAACCCACTCCCCTGGCGAAATCCTAGTGCGGTCTTCACCCTGAGTCCCCGGAAAGCTGAACTTCAGCAACTCTTCGCATCCCTGCAAACCCCTGTCCCAGAACCTTCCACAATTTTCTGACTTCCAGGTCATTTCTGATCTTGATCTTTCTCTCAGCAGTTTCAGTCACTGTTATGGGGTCATGCAGTCACAGATGAGGCTTTTTCGGAGGTGGCTGAATCTGGAATGTGTGACACTGGGATGGATTCATGGTGCAGTGCTGGATTGAGGGCACTAGGATTAAGGGTGTGATTGCTACCTGCCCTAAGTAGCCTGGATAAGGTGTAAGGGATAGAAACAGCAGGGTCACCCCCTGTTGCTGTGCTACCTTCTGCCCACCATAAACTGTTTCTCCTCTGCCATGCCTTAGAGCAAGCCGACTATGGACTGAAACTTCCACAAACTGTGAACCAAATAAACCTTTCTTCCTTTAACTTTGGGTGTCAGGTATTTTGTCTCAGCAATGAGTAAAGTCACTAAGACAGTGACCCTCCCATCTTCCCTTCCTTCCACAGAGATCCATTGGCTCCCTGAACTGTGACACCTCTGTCACAACTGTATAACTTATGTAAAGATGGAGATCATATACATAAAGTGTGTAGAATAATAGCATACATGTTCAATATGTTTATGGTTTGTCCATCTGAATTTTTTGCTGGTACTTCTAAAAAAGTCACATAACCAAATAAACAAATGCAAGTACATCCCCAAACCTGCAAAGCAAAACAAGCTGACACAAATTCTTCTTCATTCCTCTCTAAATATTGCCAGTTTGAGCCTGAAGAAAATACCCTTGTAGGCCTGGAGGCTCTCTGATAGCATGATGATTTGTTCTCCTCTGAAGTAAATAGAATTAACAAACTGACTAATGTCTTTTATTGTTAAGGCAAGAACACCAAAGATATCAAGATAAAGGAGATTTGAAAACAGTACAGAAGACATGAAGAGATCTCATGAAAGAGAAAACATGAATGGCTAAGAAACATGAAAATATTCTCACCTTCATTCATAACCAGAGGAATGCAAAGTAAAAGATAATATACATTCCTCAGAATGGCAAGAAACTAAGTCTAAGACTATCAGATGTCGAGAGGGCATTCAGATGTGTGTGCAAATGATGCAGTGGCTTTGGAGCACATCAAGGCACTGACTTATAAAGCTGAACATCCCCATATTCCAAACAGAACAAAGCTTCAAGCAACTCTCTCCACAGAGGGGAGCCTGAATACACAGTGGTAGGGCAGACTGTTCATGAGGAGGAATATTAAATATGAACACACAAATGGCATATATCTACAATAAAGCCAAGGAAGAACCACAGAAACAGTGCAGAAGAGAAAAGAAAAGATTATGTCCATAAGAAGTAAAGGTGTTAATTCCCTTACGGACAGGCAAACATTCTATACTCAGTTCTGTGTGCAAACATTCGAGTCCTTACCCAGTCAGCATGGTTATTCTCTCTCCTGGTACCACAGTCACATGTAGTCAGTCACTGACCAAAATATTATGTGGCATGTGACTGCACAGTGGCACTTTCCATGTATTCACTCACTTAATTTTCATAATGTCTGCGTGAGGTAGGTAGTATTGCTCTCATTTTGCAGATGAGGAAACTGAGGAAGAGAGATTTTACTAACATGCTGAGTGAAGGTGGCAGGATCTAGCTGACAATTACACGTTAACATGGTGTAAGAGACTGCTGCTTTTGCTTATAGTACCTGTTTTATAAATGTGTTGTTCTTCAGAAATACCCTCTTTACTTCCTTTCTCTCTCTCTCTCTCTCTCTCTCTCTCTCTCTCTCTGTATTGGTGATCAAACTCATGACCTTGTGCTTGCCAGGCAGACACTGTGCCACTGAGAACCTCGGCTGCTTTCTCTTTTCTTTTTTTTTTTTTTTTCTTTTTTGGCCTGTTAAATCTTCCTTCTTAAATTTGATCCCAATGAGTTAGGACTAGAAAATCCAGTAACCACATACTTCTGCACTCTTCTCCCAACCCCATCACCAAAGTGCAAAATCAGCTGATAGCTGGGTCCTCGTTTAAGTGATCTTCTCAACCATGTTTCAGTAATCTTTGGAAACTCAGAATGGGATTCATTGCCAACACTCTAACACCTAAAGGTCCAAAGTTTTCAGGATGCTATCAGTTGCCAGGAGACCCAAAAATGCACATCTTCTCCCAGGGGGACTGAGTCATCCCCTCAAAATCTCTCCCCACACTTTTGTTGCCTAAAAGGAAGAACTCTAGGAGCTACAGGACCACTCTTTCCTGCACGCTGATTGTGCATTTCAAGGATGATGCTTAGAAGTCCACAATTCAGCATTGTGTGAGGGAGAGGGAAGAGAGCTGGGAATCCAAAATCTGTGCTTTAGTCCCAGCTCTCCCACTGGGCTGGGGAACATTGGGCAGGTCCCTTCATTCCTCTGGGGTGCCCTTCCTTTCTTCTGTTAGGTGCTTCTGGCCTGTTTACCCAGTTCCTCCTGGGTGTCATGTGCCACACCAGGGCTTGGGGTGTGTGAGTGAGACACAGGGAGCTGAGAGGAGAATCTCCTTTCCTAAGGAGAGAACTGAGGATACTGGCACCTGAGTGGTGGAGGAGAGCAGGGGCACCAGCAGGTGGGGACTGGGAAGAGCTGGCAGTGCTGGGGCCCTGTGGTGGCTGAGAGGCCAGCTCTGGGCCAGTTCTGCCTGAAGACCTGCTGGCCCTCACCTTCATTAGCTCTGTGACGTCAGGCTAGTTACCTAACCTCCAGAAAAAACAGCTCCTCGTCTCCTAACAGAGGTTAGAATTTTACCATCTTCGTGTTGAAATATCAGATAAGATACAGCATATTAAAAAGAGGCGGTCAAGCTAAATAACTGTCACCTGTCCATGTCCTCCTTCTCCTCCTCTCGGGCACTGTCACCCACACCCAGATCACAGCTCGCCAAGGGAGTGGACGAGGCTCTGCAGAGCGGGCAGAGGTCTCCCGCCATCCTGGCCCCACCCTGGCTGCTTGCCTGCAACCTTTCCTGAAGATGTTGTCATGTCTTAAGTTGATGATTAGAGGCCTGCGGAACATGCAATTGATTTTGAGGAGGTTGTTTGTACATGTTCTGAAGTATGAGCGGGGTGAGACTTGGCACAGAACCAGTAAGAGGGAGACGTCACCTAGATGAGGTGAGAGAAAGATGCCGTTAATAGAGATTTTGGTGAAAACGAAAACTCACACAGGATAAATTTACCATGAGCTAAAAAATTATGATCCAGAAGTTGGAAGTGATTGATAAATAGTAACAGTAAAAAATCCTCCTTATGTGTGAAGAAGCAGGTGTCTTAACTATATAAGTTAAGGAAAGTCTTTGCAACAGATGACAAAGTGTTAACTTTGAATATACGAAGCACTTAAAAATCAGTAAGACAATGAACAACAGAAAAATGGACAAAGGATATGGATAACTTACTCAGAAAAAATAAAAAAGATACAAATAAGCAATAAACAGAAACTGTTTCAAACTCATTCATAATTTAAGAATTAAAATGAAAATAAGATACCATTTGAGCAAAAATAAAGACCTGCACATAAGCAGTATTGGTGAGGGTACAGGTGACCAAGTAACAGTTGCTAGCCCTATATAACTTTTCAGGAGGAATACTTAAGTTGCTTGTTTTGTTTTGTTTTGTTTTGTTTTTGATAGTGCGGGCTGGCTTTGAACTCACTACGTAGCCCAGGCTGGCTTCAAACTTGCAGCAATTATCCTGCCTCAGCCTCTCAAGTGCTGGGATTACAGGCATGCACCACTACACCCTGCTAATAGTTAACTTCTAAAATAAAAAGTGCATATACTCTTTGGTTCGCTGATAAAAACTGTCCTACAAATATATAGTACATAAAGGTACTAAGTTCTAGGCACGCAAATGTGCATTAAAAATTGCTTGTAATAGCCGGGCGTGGTGGCGCATGCCTTTAATCCCAGCACTTGGGAGGCTGAGGTAGGTGGAGCGTTGTGAGTTCGAGGCCCGCTTGGGCTACAACGCGAGTGCAAGCCTGGCCTGAGCTACACAGTGCAACCCTGCCTCAAAAAAAAAAAAAAAAAAAAAAAAAACCAGGGCCGGGAGTTTGGCTCAGTGGCTTAAGCACCTGCCCTGGCAGGCGTGAGGCTGTGAGTTCGATCCCCGGTGCCGCAAAAAAAAAAAAAAAAAAAAAAATTGCTTGTAATAAAAAGGGAATAAAGGAGGGAAAGAAGGAAAGAAAAGAGGGAGGGAGAAAGGAAAGGAGGAAGAAGCAAAGAAAGAAAGGAAAGTGTTTCTTGTTTAACATTTTCAGGACTGATAGTGAGCTAGACCAGGGCTACCTTTTGTGACCCTAAAAGTGGAGAGTGTGCATCATTGTTGGGCCCTTGTTGATGGGCTAAATAGGACACGACTGATCTTACCTGGTCTCTCTGGGGCTCTCAGCTACCCTGCACCTGCACAGGCGGACACTGGCCACTCTCCCCAGGTGCAGACAGGCTCTCCGAGCGCACATGTCACTGTGGGTGTAGAATGGGAACAGACAGTTGTTCCTTGGGCAGTGCCAGGTGAGGCAGTCTTGGGATTTTATTATTGTTGCTCTGCAGAGATAGGAAGCAAAATTCTGTGTAAGAGATGAGTTGTTTCTCTTTCCCGTGCTCCATGTGCATCATGGACAGGAGCCTGTTAGGGACACAGCATCCTCGCAGAGCTGCTGTGAGTAGAATATCCAGGACAGGAACAGAACATGCACAATGCCTTCACCAGGGAAACTGAGGCAAGGCCTAAGCCAGTGGTGGCAAACCCATGGCACACGTGCCTCAGCGGGCTGTTATCACTGAAAGTGCTGAAAGGTTCGTCAACACTGGCCTGGGCACTGGGAAAGGTTTTCATTACCTTTGTTTAGAGATGGGGATCAGCAGGGAACTCTGCTGACAACATAAAGAGTGGGAGACCAGTGCAAACCTCAGGTGGCACCACAAAGTGTCAAGACCCATGATGGCAGAGGTCAAAATTCTTAGAAGTGCTTGCCAGGGATGCAGCTCAGTGGCACAGCGCCTACCTGGCAAGTGTGAGGTCTTGAGTTCAATTTCCGATACCAAAAAAATAAAAAAGAAAAAAGAATTGAAGTGCTCTTCTGGTTAGGGACTCATAATCTGATGAAGACTTGGCATTGACATCTTCATCCAGAGCTGTGCTCTTCCACGTGACAGCCACTGGCCACGTTATATACAGCGAAATAAATGGAAAGAAATAACGTGGCAAATTCAACCTTTAGTCATTCGAGACACATTCCAAGGGCTCAACCTAAGTATGGTGCCTAGCGTTATTGTAAAGAGCTGCAAACATTCTGGAACATTTCCATCACTGAAGGATGTTCTAGTGGGCAGTGCTAATGTAAAACTTAAGGTCTCCAAAGAAATTCTATCAAGAATCACCATTTTGATGTCAAAACACCACTTTGAAGTCGTGATTGACCAGATCAGGGAAGCCTAAGTTTTGTTTTATTTCGAAATAGAAGGTAAGAGAATAAGGCCTTGAGTTTGGTGTGAATTGGGAAGCTGAATTTTCTTAGTGAAGACACTTCCTGCTAGGGATCACTGTGGATAAAAGCGTGTGGGAAAGGAGGTGGGTGCAGAAGACATGAGTCTTGGGGGTTAAAGCTTTCCCGTGTCCTGTTTGGACAGAAGGAAGCGAGCGGCCAGGGGCACTTCTGATACTTGCACAAGGGGTGACTGTGGTTCTCCTTGAGTTTTCTGGAACTTCCCTTGATTTCTGACCACCTTAGGTTTCTCTATCTTTCTTCCAACTGATTCATTTGGTAAAAACAGTTTAGACATCTAAGCTTCAAGAGATTTTCAATACCTTCCTCAAATGGAGAGCAGTTCTTAGTCTTTTTTTGTTTGTTTTTTTGTTTTGTTTTCTGGTACTGGGGATTGAACTCACAACCTTGCGCTTGCCAGGCAGATGCTTGTGCCGCCAAGCTAAATCCCTGGCCCTCTTTCCTCAGTCTTGTGTCACATGTCTCTGAACTTTAGAAGAAATGAAGCAAAGGGAAATCAAATTGAGGGCAAGCCCACTTCCCACACTAGTTCAGGGTGTCCCTCACGGTATGTAGCACCCTAATCATCTTAATGGTCAGAAAAAAGTTGGTTGTTTCTTCCTGCTCAAGTCCTTTGATGTGGACTTATAAAACAGGAATTTAAAAGCAATGACCACTGCTTGGGGAGGGTCTTCCTCTTAGCTCAGGGTGTCCCTCACAGTATGTAGCACCCTAATCATCTTTTTTTTTTGTTTTGTTTTGTTTTGTTTTTTTTTGCGGTACTGGGGATTAAACTCACAACCTCGCACCTGCCAGGGCAGGCGCTTAAGCCACTGAGCCAAACTCCCAGCCCTGGTTTTTTGAGGCAGGGTCGCACTGTGTAGCTCAGGTCGGCCTTGCACTCGCGTTGTAGCCCAGGCCAGCCTCGAACTCACAACACTCCGCCTACCTCAGCCTCCCGAGTGCTGGGATTAAAGGTGTGCGCCACCACGCCCGGCCCCTAATCATCTTAATGGTCAGAAAAAAGTTGGTTGTTTCTTCCTGCTCAAGCCCTTTGATGTGGACTTATAAAACAGGAATTTAAAAGCAATGACCACTGCTTGGGGAGGGTCTTCCTCTTAGGGGCTGGGTGGTAGCAAATCTATCAGACAGTAAGGCGTTGCTTAGGAATCAGGAAGCACAGTGAGTCACATGTTCAAAGGGCTGCCATGCGCAGGACAGCTAAGAGGGTTAGGAGTAGAGGAGAAAGCGGTAGGCTAGCCCAGAGCTGTCCGGGAACCCCAGTGGGAGCAGCTGCTGAGAGACGATGGGATGTGGACAGGAGGCTCTAGGGAGCAGGAGGGAGCCGCAGCCGGTGCTGGACCTTGCTTAGCTGCGGACGTCTCATCGTCCTCTTCCAAAACTCGACGGCCCGGTACAGGCAAGCCCTGCTGTACTGTGCTGCGTGCTGCACAGACAGCGCTTTCTGCCAGCTGAAGATCCATGGCCATGCGGAGGGAGGCGAGCCTGTCAGGACATCCTTCCAATCATCATTTATAGCAATAAAGTGTTTCTGAAATCAGTGTGTGTACTGTCTGTGTGTGTTACAATCATGACGCCACCGCACGCTTACCAGGCTGCACAGGGGTGGAAACATCACCATTACGCGCAGTGGAAACCAAAGCAGGTGTGTGGCTCGCCTTCTTACGGTCGTCTGGAACTTACTTGGCAATACCTCCAGATAGGCAGCACCTGATAAATGCTCAGTGAATGAATGACCAGGAAAGACAAGCGCTCTGAATGCGTAAGTTCCTTTATTGAAAATATTGGGGTAGCACTGCATTACATAGAGTCAGTATCCATAAGTGAAGGTTCGCACATTTCCGATGGACAATACTGCTTTACACAGAGCACACAGCAGCTGGAGATGCGCTCGGGAGCACAGCATCGGGGACTAAAGTAGGGAAGAGGGACTCGATGCAGAATGACTGTCGGTTTAGTGATAGCACATGGCAGAAATGGTCAGTATGGTCATCGTGAGACAGTCCTGATACCTCATACTAACTCACTGCGTAAGGAGCACACCAGGCCGAACGGCCCAAGGGTGGGTCATCAAAAGATCCCATTAGGAGGACTTGGCTACAGGGACACCTGGGTCCCAGACTGGAAAGTTTAGAGCATTCACTTGAACTTGCATGGGATGGGAGTGTAGCATGGTAACTGCCCGCCAACAGGAGGTCAGTGAGCAGTTTGTCCTCTGGTAAAAAAGAATGAAATAAATATTCTGAAAACTTTTTTATTTTTTTAAATGAAGACATGTAAATACTTCCTGTCATTAATTTTTCCTTGCAAAGATCATTGGGGAAATCATTTGTGACAGATCATTTCTCAGCTTTGGCTACTATTCAACTTTTTTTCCATTAGCAATCTTTGGTTCTCATAAAAGTCTGACAATAACATCGGTTAAAATTTTTTTAAATGATATAAAAACGTGTTGCTATTTTAAAAAATAGTTGTTTTAACATCCGAATTTTAATATGAATGCATTTCTTTGTATTATTTTTTCTCAAACAAGAGTTTAGAAAGTAAGATAACTGGTCCAATTGTACATTTTGACTTTAGAAATGTAGAAATTAAAACACTTGGTCCCTTTTAAAACAGAGGCCTGCTCATTAATGTAAACATTTGGGAGTGGGCTGTGCAAAAAAGCACTATGAAAATAAAGTTTTTGTTACCAGCACATATGGTTTTAGAAGAAGCAAAACATTTTCTTTTCAGAAGCAGGGTTTGTTGTAAATCTAAATTCATAATGGTATCCATTTTTATAAATATGAACTCATGACTGTGAGAAATGGTAATTTCCGCTTTACACAAATTTGTTCAGAGTAAGCAATTTAAAATGTACCCTTCTAATGACTAAAACAAAATGCTGACCTATATAACAATGAACCTTGGTCATGAGCTTTTAAAAATTCAGAAATATTAAGATCTATCACCCTAAACAATCAGGGCAAAAAAAAAATCAATATAAAACCATATAAAACAAACAAACTTGTTCCCCAAACATAGCACAAAATGTGTACAATGCAAGATTTGACATATTAAAAAGAAAAAAACCTGCTAACACATTTCAGACAATATACTAGATATAAATAAAATGTTAAAAAAATCATACATACATTCCTTTTAAATGCTATTTCCTTTCAATTTTTTTAAATCAGACTAACCATGGAAACAACAGCTGTACATTTTGTAATGAAAATTATGCTGATAAATACACGAGGCATGTATATATTTCCACAGTATCTATGTTTTTTTCACAGTTACCAAAAATAAAAATTGCATTCAACTCATACATCTATAAACACTCGATTCCTTGTGTGGATCTAGAAGAAGTGGAAGGACGAAGTCTTTTTCAGCGATCTGGACGTCAGAGGTCTGTCTCTGGCGTCTGCCCTCCACACGTACCTTTCAAGGTCTTTCTGCGAGGTGAGCATGCTCAGAGCTGACGGCAGAAAGGAAGCGTGGTCGGATGAGGCAGCAGGGGCTGGACCTTCTTCGTCTTCCGGCTGGCTCAGGAGGACGGCGCCAACCCCGTCTTTCTCATGGGGTAGTTTAAGGCAGTCTGAAGTTCACTCGAATGTCCATACCTCTAGGTCCTGAACTATGAAGTCTTCCTTTTTGGAAAGAATATCATTATTGAAAGTGCTGCAGGAGTTGCTTCGTCCGTGGTATAAATCAGCATCGAGCCATAAACCAAACCGTCCCCTGAGAAGAGGTTAGAGAAAAAGGTGAATGCCCTGCAACCCCTCATGGTGCTGTCTTTTCTCTTTCATGTTGCGGACAGACACAGCTTTAAAGTGCCCCCTGGGTAAGTGGTTTCTTTGTTTTCGTTTAAATAACCTATCTTTCCTAAAACACAAATGGCAGTAGTCTCATAGAGGCGAGTGAGCAGACAACTTGATCTCCAAGTCTTTGTCTCACATGTTAGTCCACGGCACATGGATTAGCTAGAATCTGTATAGATTCCTCAAAAAACGACAGCTAGAAACTCCACTGGACCCAGCTACTGCCCGTCCATTCTATTCTGTTCTCTATTTATTTTATCTTATCTATTTATTTTTGCGGCACTGGGGATTGAACTCACAACCTTGCGCCTGCCAGGGAGGCGCTTAAGCCGCTGAGCCAAACTCCCAGCTCTATTCTGGTCTCGAAGAGATGAAGACATCATATCACAGTGATCTATGCATGCCATGTTTACGGCAGCACAGCTCATGATAGCTAATTCTGGAAGCGGCCTCTATGCCCACCAACAAATGGATGGACAAAGAAAATGTGATATTTATACACAGTGGAGTACTAGTTTGGCATAAAGAAAAACTTGAAAAACTTGTAGGAAAATGGACACATTTTCAGATCATAATGTTAAATGAAGTAAACCAGACACATGAGCTTAAAAATGCGTGGTTTCTCTTACACTAGAACCCCAAGGTATAAATAAAGAGCAAAATAAAAAGGAGATACTAGGAAAAAAATAGAGATAATAGAAAACAGGGAGATAGCTCTTTTGCTTATGAGAAGGGATCCAGACATAGAAAGGTGCAAAAGAGGAAATAAAAGGCACAAGGATATGTGTATCCACCAGCTCCACAGTGGAAGTCATCACTGTGTTTTACAAACGTATTCAAAAAGACCTTCTCAGTTTAAAGTGCTAAAACATCAGTAACGACAAAAACCTTACCCTCCACCACCAAGTTCTAAAGAACTTATGTCTCCGTTGATAAAATACGAGTTTTCTCCACTCCACTTAAAGACCTAGGGAAGAAACACAGCACAGAACAGACACCTTAACCCGGAGTCAGCAGCAGGGAACCCTGGCCAGTGCACCTGCACGAGAGGGGACCGCCCCCAGTGGAAGCGTCTCCTGACTGCACGGCTCCCCGTGGCTGCGAGGTTGGGGAGACCTCTCAGCCACACACCGACTCCAAGCCGGAACCCAGATGAGCCTCTCCCAGGCCGCAGTCGTGAAACCCTGCCGGGGCCACGAAAGCCAGAGCTGCTGGTGCCCCGCCTCCAGCTGGCGACGTGAGGCTGGGAAGCCCAGTATTCCGCCCTCCGAGGTGTGCCCCGTACCTTGAAATTAGGGCTGAAAGTGTAGAGAAAGGTCTCTCCTGTGCCGTAATAGTGGTCACTGAACTTGAAGGGATGAGTTGCATAGGCTCCAAAAATCTGTCAAAAGATAAAAAGCACAATGTCCTTCAGGTCTAACCCGCAGCGCGGGACTCTCTGAAGTAGCTATGCCAGGATCTTGTTCCGAGCTATCATTCCACCTCTTTCAGCCAAGTTGATTACTAAATGGGAGAAAGAGAGAAAGAGAGAAAGAGAGAGAGAGAGACAGAGAGAGAGACAGAAAGAAAGAAAGAAAGAAAGAAAGAAAGAAAGAAAGAAAGAAAGAAAGAAAGAAAGAAAGAAAGGGAAAAGCCGCAGAACTTGGGGTGGGGAGAAACAGGTGCTGGGGACTTGCATGGAGCAGCAGTGGGGCCAGGAGCCCCCACTTTCTCGTCCCTGCTCTCAGAGTGGAGCCTGCAGCAGTCTGAGCTGAGGGATGTTTACAGCAGGCAGAGGGCTGATTCTCGGGTGCCAAAGACTCTCGCTGGTAGTACTGAGATTTATTAGATTTCCTTGAATAAATATTTCCTCTCTTGCTGGATGCCCTCAGGACAATTTCCAGAGACGTGAAGGGATTGTTGCTTTTCTAATTTCTGCCAGATATGGGGTTCACTAGGGGCCGACTCTGCACAGCTCCTCGGTGCAGTCATTCTGCACACGTTCTTAGGTGACAACTGAACATGACCCATGTGGAGATAAATCTTCAGGTTCTGATCTATCATGTGCCCAAGAGCAGCTGAGCCACGTTCTTCTCTTTGGTTGGTGGGGTAGGGGGAACAGAGCTGGTGTCCAGGTGTCCTCCCCCGAGAGGAGCACCGCCAGGAACCCCACTTGCTCACACACAGGGCATCCTGGGGCTGCTGGCTGACTTCAGACATTGTGAGATGGGGCTCCCCTCAGTACCTGCTCAGCGTGGATCATGGCATTCCTGGAGACCGCTAGTGATGGTAAATAAAGAACTAATATATGCTTTGGGTGTGGATTTGGGCCTAGCCCTATTCGTCATCAAAAGCATAGCAACCAACTTCTCCAGCACTTCATTAAATCTCTCAGTAATTTCATTTAAAAATCATGTGTTGTAAAAACACTTGTTCTTTATGCAGTTCTGAGGACTGAATCTCTGCCATTGAGCTACATCCCTGTGGTGGGCAGGCCCTCTGGGCCCCAGCTTAGCCACTGGGAAAAAGCCCTGGAATGGCACCTAAATTTATCCTGCAGTGATCTCCCATCCGGACCTGCTTCACGCCAATTTCTCCAGCTTTAGGTTGTTGAATACCATTATAGTTTCCTAATCCATGATTAGCATAGGAAAAAAACAAACAAAAAAAACCTCCCTAGAATGTGACTGTGGCGGGGGTTCTGTTCCAGTTTCTTTTTACACGGGGTGACACAGTGGTGGGACTCACTCTGACAAAGGGAGCTGGCAAAACCCCACCAGCTTTGCAGTCCTGAGTGGGGGGAGTTTCCTGGCCTCACCTCTACTCTCCTGAAGGCATGAGAATGACTCTCGGGACCTTCTACCCCAGGAGCAGGCCTCACCTGGTTATCCATGTCTTTGATGACCAGCAGCACTGGACTGTCCAGGGACGCCGACTTCCGGTAGAGCGTTTTCAGGCTGGTGCCATGCTCCAGCGTGCTGTAGGCCAGTCTCCACGGGTAGCCCTGCACCCGTGCAGGGAGGCGCCGGGCCAGCTGCCGACCCAAGGGAGGAGATGTCACCAGACGGTACTGGCACAGATTACACAAACTTGGTGCACAAAGTGAGTGCCCATGGTGCAAACTCATAATCACAAATCTACTTAGACAGGGCTCCCCTTACTTATATTTGCCCCCTTCCCCATACATCAAGAAAGAGAAAGAATGTAAGTCCCTGCCTGAGTGTGGGGTTCCCATGCCACCGCACAATTGTGTGGTGTCAGTGCCCATGGCAACTCTGCAGCTGCATAAATGTTACAGTCTCTTCCTGGACATGACGTCCCCAGCTAGTATAACCTCAGGGGGCGATATCACACACGGAGTCCATCCCGGACTGAAGTGACGTTGGGCAGTGTGAGGATACGGGAGTGAATGCGGAAGCCCTGCCCCACTCCTGGAAGTCACCTGCTCGATGTGCATGTTCTCTAGGAGCGCGCTGTGCGGCTGCAGCACAGGCAGCCCCTCGTCGTCCTCATCCTCGTAGTCGCTGCACGCGCTCTTCCTGCGCTTGGCCTCCTCGACAGTGATGATCTAAGAGGAGCACAAGAACAAGCCCAGGATGGGATCACTTCTGCTGGTCCTCAACCGCTGAGAAGCTACCTAGCCTCCATCCATACGAAGGCAGAGCCCTGGTGCAGATCCATCAACAGGACTCCGAGGAAAGGACTGATTTTCCCACTTTAGAGCACATATGGAAGCGGGGACCCCACAGCCGAGGCATTTCATATGCGTGGACTAAAGCCACACACTGTCCAGGCTCCCACTGCCGCTGACCACTCCGTCCTTGGGCAAGAACTATTTGAAACCCACGGGTAATTTATATTCCTGAAAATGTGCAAAATTACTCCCCAAGTTAGTCCACATCTAAATTTAAGGAAATAACCCGAGATTATTCAGTGAGTAAGACTTCTATAAATATGGAGTTTGGAACAGTGAGGACAGCTTTTAATCAAGGTTGCTGGTGTTTTCTCTCAAGGCTGTGCACTTAGCAACCACATCTGATAGAAATAATGTACGATAACAGCTACCAGGAACCAGCAGAGCATGAAGGCTTACTCTAAATCACAGCTGGGTTACGACTCTTTACAGATGGTTTGAAACGAACAAAAGTATTCTTCCCTTCTAAACTGAAAAACATTACGTTGCACACATTTATGATTGAATTGTAGCTATATTTATGAACTACCAAAGTCCTTCTCATCTTAAAATTCATTTTTCCTTCTTACATGCTGGATAAATCACTGAATTATTTTGAAATTAAGTTTCTCTAGACAACAGATTCACCAAAGCACCTGTGAACCAGTAACAATGGCTTTTGTGTTCTAGAGCAAAAGCATTTGCTACACCCAGTGAAAGTTGTTAGAGTGGGTATTACTCAACTTCCAACCGCACAGGGACGTGCACAGAGCGCCCACTATTATCTGAGACAGATTTCTGGCAGGAAAATCGGCTGATAAGTTTTACCATCTTCTGGAGAATTTATACAGAGAAAGTACTTCCAAAGAATCACCAGTGCAGAGCTTTAAAGGTAGTCAATAAAGCACCCAGGCTTGGACGAACTCCACATATCACTTACGGCACAAACAAGGCTGTGGAATGAAAGATCTGCAAGGTGGATTTGAGATTCTCAAGGGAAGGGGCGGCCACTGCACACGAGTCCGGCGACCTGTGTCAGCCCTCGCCAGCCCGGGAGCGGAGTCCCCGGCACGCACCGCTCACCTTCACGAAGGGCTCCTGGTCAGGCCTGGCACAGTAGAGAATCTGAATGTCCACGGGCAGCCGCCGGCCGCGCATGCTGGGGGCGGAAGGGGCAGCACTGGCTGGGAGACGGCTCGCTCCCTCCGCCTGCACGCCTCGGTCCGTCACTCGGTCACTTGCCGCACTTGCGGCACCGGGCTGCGACTGTTTTGAGGTCTCTGACTTCCTGCGCGATTAGGTTTCTGTTTCCCTGAGGAGGGGTTTCAACAACTCCACAGGAACACACCCAAATTAGGGTTCAGAGCAACGGACTTCCTGTGGGGCTGAGACTGTAAAATGACACTTTCACCTTTGAAACCGGTGGTTTCCTAGCAGTACAATCCAATCCCATTGTTTGAGGAGTTGTTTTTCCTCCTACTTTTCTTCCCAATTAGCCCTGGGCAAGCGCGGCTTTCGAGCCCCTCCTCTTCAGTTTCCTTTCAGCACCTTCTGGTAAATCTCCATTTTGAAGGTTCTGTCTCCTGCCCTAGTTTGGATCTCAAAGGCTGGGGCAGGCGCCTTGGGGGCAGACCCTCTCCAAGCTGTGCCTGCTCTTCGAAGGTGAAGGGATTGAACTGATGGGAGATGTCTGCTTTGTAACCACCAGGGTGTGAAAGGTGTCACTCTTTCTGCAGCTATGCAAACCAGCAGGCAAAGTAAGATGGACCATCTGACATTATTAAATTCGTCTTAATGACTGATCAGCACAACCAGTCCTTCTCTCCTCCCAGATCAGATTGTTACCGGTAGCTGAGTTAGTTAGAAATATTATAGGCAGTCAAACAGGGTTAGACCCTCAAAGGAGCCGGCACAGAGGACCAGACGTCTTATGACCTTGGAAGAGACACACACCTCTTGCTGTAGGCCCGATTTCAAGACAGAAGGCAAAACAAATGCAACCACACGCTAAGTATAAACATTAGGGATTAGGTATGGATCACTTTGAGAAGCCAGGAGTCACCATCCCAACCCCCTACAGAGAATCACTGATCCAAAAGAATGCTCGCTTGCTATGTGACTCACTTCCCAAATTTTCCCTGATTTGGTCAATCTTACCTAAACAATCTTATTGGCTGCCCATAGTTCTATCCTACCTCATGCTCTTCTGCCTTGCGAGTTCCCAGTTTTCCCCATCATGGTTTTATTCTATAAAAGTCACTAAAAAAGACAAGAGTCTTTGGCAACCTACTCAGGACCCCTTCTGTCTCTCTCAGACAGAAGATTTCTTTCTCTCAATAAATATTTCTGCTCTTACCCTCCGTCATTCCTAAAATTCATTCTTCGATTTTAGAAAACACAAACTCGTACCAGACATATAGTAGGTCGAGAGTTTCATTCCCCTATATCAAGATGACAGGGGTCAAACCAGAGACAGAGCCCCTCTGGGTCCATTTTCATAGATCTGTCTGTGACTTTTCCAGATCTCAGTGGCCTTGCAGGTTAGGGGACTCCTACACCATCTGGTGCTGTTGTTGTAGACAGCTAAGTTAGGTAGAAATATTACAGGCAGTTAGGCAGGGCTGGGCCCTTGAAGGAGCCACTGCAGAAGACCAGATACCTTGCAGCTGTGGGGGAGACAGATACTTCCCGCTGTGGGCCAGATCTCAAGACAAAAGATCTAACAAATGCACCCACATACTTCCTCAGGATAAGCATCAGGGACTGATACTCTAAATAGGTATCCATCACCTTGAGGGAGCCAGGAAAAGCCACTGACCCACCCCCTGCAGAAAGAGCCCCTGTTCTGTATTCACACCCCCTTGCTACTGGACTTGCTTCCCCAGTTGATCCCAATTTAATCAATCTTACCTGAGCTCTTATGCTCATAATCTTACTGGTTGACCACAGTTGAGTCCCACCTCAGGTCCATTTTGAGGTTTCCCATTTTTCTTCCACCTTGGACCAGCCTCATCTTGAGGTTTTGCTCTGTAATAATCCCTAGAAAAGGCGGGGTCCACTCGGGACCCCTCCTGTCTCTCTCTCTGACAGAAGCTTTCTTTCCCCAATAAATACGTTCGGCTCTTAACCTCCACTGTTCCTAAAATTCATTCACTGATTTGAGAGAACACGAGCTCGTTCTGGACCTCTAGCAGGTTGGGAGTTTCCTTCCCCTGTGTTAGTACTGCACTGCCATGGTGGCCAGGCTGTAAGCGGCCTGTGGCGGATCAGTGACAGTCCTGGGTCAGCCCTGGACCCTCCGGCACAGGAGCCAAAACACAAGTGGGCAGAGCACCTCGGAATCTGCACCCTGTCTGCAGCAACTGGCCCTGGCTGAGCACGACACTGATCAGGTGCTTCCTGGATGATGAGACCAGCAGGGGCTGGGCCAGGAATTGGGCCACCGCTCAGCCAGCTCAGGATGGGGCGACAGGGGAGGGACAAGAATAAACACAAGACTGGGCTCCATGGGATACAGGTGCTAAAGACTCCTGGAGGTCAGGGTGAGGTAGGATAAAAGAAATACAGATAGATAGCAAGAACACAAGGAAATAGCCGGGCGTGGTGGCGCACGCCTTTAATCCCAGCACTTGCGAGGCTGAGGTAGGAGGAGCATTGTGAGTTCGAGGCTGGCTTGGGCTACAATGTGAGCGCAAGGCCAGCCTGAGCTACATAGTGCAACCCTGCCTCAAAAAACTAGGGCCAGGAGTTCGGCTCAGTGGCTTAAGTGCCTGCCCTGGCAGTTGCGAGGTAGTGAGTTCGATCCCCGGTGCCGCAAAAAAAAAAAAAAAAAAGAACACAAGGAAAATCTGAATTCTAAAATTGTGCTTCTAAGAAAAATCACGGCTTTGGGACACAAGCCTAGCTTGATTTTTTTTTCTTTTCCTCTTTGCCCAAAGGTCTTTTTGTACCTCACCTGCAAAGAGGCCCCTTTCACCTCGAGGAGCCCCCTCTCCTCCTCGGCACTGCCTCTCCTGCAAGCTGCAGCTGACACAGACAGGTGGCGGGACACACATCCTGGTCGCCCCTCTGAGAGATGCCCCGGGTCCCCACAAATGCACCCAACTCCGGACGACAAGGCTCCTCTCTCTCCAGTCCACATTTATGTCTTTGAGTGTACCATTTACATTTCTGTGTAGTAAACACCCTTATTATGCTTTTTACTGATGTCCTGAAAGTATTTTTTTGCAAGGGAAGTCAGAACCTGTAAGCCTGTCCTGCAGTAGGGTGGCCCAGCTCCTTATCTCGGCTTTAGGAACTTCCTAGGACCATGTTTGGTGACACAGAGGTGTGTCCACCTGGGTGGGAGTTGGCACAGCGCAGAGAGCACGCGGAGATGGGGTCCAGTGTGCTGGGACTGGAGGGAGAGGCTCTAGGCTCACAGAGAACGCAGAATTTTTCTGGCTTTGCTTCTTGTGTCACAGGTCATAAGAGACTCTTGGGGTACAGTAATGAGGTGGGGACAGCACTTGATATTCCTGTGTCCCTAGCCTGGAAGGCCAATGTCATACCACCTCTGCCCTCAGGGAACCCAAGAGCTGGAGATCAGCACCTGGAGGAAAAGGGCAATGGAAATTCATGACAATGAAGATGGTCATCAGGTCTACGGTGACACTGGAGGAGGCAGTAGTGTCATCTGGGTGGACAGTGGTAAGAAAAAAGGGCAGTTGAGAAATGGGAGACAATGAATATGAAGTGTAAAAGGGAAAGAAGAAAGCAATACCACGCAAAAGGGACAGGAGTGACACTCCACCCCGAACCAAAAGGCAGCGTGCAATCTTGGGGCAGGTAAGAGAAGAGAGAATGTGAGGAAAATCTTGTCCAACAGTCTCTTCTTTGTAAAAATGAAGGAAAGGGCCACTTTGGGGATGCACAGACCACAAAGGATGCTCTGAGTTTCAAACAAGGGAGGAAGGTTATGAAAGGGAGGTGACTAGAGATAGCTAAAGGATTTCTAATCATTGGCAAGGACCCGGGTGAATTCAGAAATTTAGTATTGGCAATAGATCTTTCTCCCTGGTTGATACCTTTTTGTTGCTGTTTTTGTTTCTTTTCTTTTTTTTTTTTTTTCAGACAGGGTCTTGCTTTGTGGTCCAGATTAGTCTTGAACTCATGGGCTCAAATGATCCCCCACCTCGGCCAGCCGAGGAGCTGGGTCTATGCAGGGAGGTGCACACCACTTCGTCCCACTTGGGGTGACAGGTTTCCTAGGGCAATGCCTGCCCTCCTGGGAGCACAGACAATGTGAGGAGATGTCGTGCAGTATGGCAGGCAAGACAGGAGAGTGCGCTGGATGGAGAAGGCCTGAGGACCTCGGGAGCCCTGGGGAGGGGCCGCCCATACTCACTAGCCATCCATCCAACCCAGGAGAGAAGCAACCCTCAGAGGGGCCAGGAGAGGGGCAGAAGAGGAAAGAGTCAAGGAACAGACACCAGGGAGCCAGGTGGATGAAGGGGCTCAGTGCCGAGAGGGAGGAGAGACACACGTCTCCCGGGCTCATCTGCCGGCCCTCAGGTCCGCAAGCATATTAAGCAGAGAGAGCCTGTCTCGCCCATCGTCCTATTCCTGGGCCCGGCGCCAAGTGGGACTTGATGCACATTGGAATGGACGAAGGGACCCTGGGACTGGCAAAGCGTAGCCTGTCAGCCACATCCAGCTCACCACCCATTTCTCTGGAGTTTTTTTGTCTTTTTGAGATAGGGTCTCACTATGCAGTCCAGGCCAGTCTCATACTTGCAGCAATCCTCCTGCTCCAGCCTCCCGAGTGCTGGGATTACAGGCATGTGCCACCACACCCAGCTCTCACCATCTATTTTTATACGGCACACAAGGTAAGCAAATTCTGCAATATATATTTTTAAGTGGTTAAAAAATGTAAAAAAAAAAACAAAACAAAACCCACTGTTTTGTGGTACAAAGTAACTTTCGACTGGAAGACAGCTGTGCTTGTCCAGGGATCACCGGGAGCTATCTTTGCTCTGCAACAGCAGAGGAGAGTTGGGGATATAGGGACCAGGTGGCCGCTAGGCCCAACGTGGTTTCTAGTCCCTCACAGCTCTGACTGTTCACCAGCCAGGCACCTGAACCCGAACCGGGGGCCACTCCCAATGGCACCCCTCGTTCCCACCCAACCACTCACCTCCCAGCTCTTCGTCGTCGGCTCACTGAAGAAGTTGTCGATCATATTTAGCTCTTCCTTCTCCACCACCACGAAGCCTTGCTCTTTGGCGTCTTTCCCGTAGACGTCCGGAGACCACTGGACAAAGAATGTGTACAGGTGATCCACCCTGAAAGACACGTTGGCCAGGTGGGTTAACACCAAGTCGGGCACGGCACTAGTGGGGACTGGGGTAGAACCATCATCCTTTTCCTGTTGGGCAAATTCATTTCGCTAACTGGGAAATTCCCTGCAGACGAGGCCTGGAGTGGCTTCCAACCTTGGAAAATAAGAGCCGACCGTGAAATCGAACATCTCTGGGTCCTGAGAAACTGTGGAAGCTTCACAGAGGAGCAGATTGAAAGATGGAATGCACCACTGAAAACCACAATGGGATATTTACACTAAGTCTTTCTTGTTCACTGAGCTGTAATTTTTTTGGCCCTTTGGATTCATAAAGGAAAAATGTTGATCTGGAACCTTACCCAGGAAAAAAAGATAAATCATAGTCCAGTGGTACTTACGTGGGTCAGAGTGCTATGATGTAATGCTTTCAACGAACATTTCTGCTTTTTTTTTTCTTTTTTTTTGAGACAGTGTCTCGTTCTGCAGTTCAGGCTGTCCCTGAGCTCACTATGTAGCCTAGGCTGGCCTTGAACTCACAGCGATCCTCCTGCCTCAGCCTCCCAAGTGCTGGGATTACAGGTGTGCACCACCACACCCAGTCCATCTCTGATAATTAGAAAGCATTGGGACTACTACTGGCTACTATTATGTTAGAGAAAGACCTAATTTTATTGGCATAGGAATGCACTCTTTCCAATTTCTCTGATCTCTTTTTCTGTTTTGGATGTTTATTTCTATTGGCCCACATTTGCAGTACATAATGATCACACTTCTCGTGGGGAGTTGGTTCCTGTATGTCTCACATCTTAGATCTGTTTATGTACCTTTTCCCTCCCTCCATCACCCCATCTCATCCCTCCTTCTGGTTTCTGACCTCTTACATGAATTCACGATAGGAAGTCTGATTTCCAGGTGTCAGCAATAGACAGATGGCTCATTCCTGAGCAAAGAGTGGAGCTCTGGGTTCCAACCTGTTGTGTCCCTGCAGTGAGGCAGCTGCGGCCTCTCGGACCCTAGCTTGTGTGTCTCCCACCATCCAGCAGGGGAAAGCACAGTGCGTCACACAGCATGTCACGCTTCCTAATGGCTGTGGTCTGGGACTCTGCTCACTCACTGGGAATTATGGAGAAGTTATAATTATGTCAAATATCACTGGTACAATATCAGTCTGAACAAACAAGAACAGAGGTGTCCCCCGCCACGCTGGATCTAACCGTGATGGGTCTGTGTCAGGTTTCCATCTTTCCCTATCTGCCACAGGATCACACAGCTTCCCTGTGCCCAGTGTGTGGCACACGCGGTTACAAGTCTGCATCCCCCTTCTCCCCTGTAGCTCAGTGGATCCAGTGAGCCCTGAGCACACATTTCCAGGAGGCTCTGCTGGCAGCTTTCTTTCCTTGTATGAATCATATTGTACTGAATTTCTGCAGGCTACACCTTTCATCCTCTTTTGAGTTATTTTCTCAAGATCGGTTCCCAGAAAGGGGATTAATGGGCCAAAGGACAAGATTTTACAGCTCTGACTGATCTCATCACACAAATTCTGCAAGGTGACTACTATAGTTTATACATTTTCATAACAACCTTGCTTATCTTTTTGGTGAAACAAGTCTGCTCTATTTAGTGTTGCCTGACTCACTGGCCATTGGAGGTCAAGCATTCTTTTGTGAATGGGTTCTGTGATTTGCAGCATCGAGGGTTTTCTTTTCAATCTGTGGGAACCTTTTTGTAATGTAAACATTAACTATTATCAAGTGTGTTTCTAGGCTGTTGCTTCCTTTTTCCAAGTAATTATGTACCTTCCCATAGTATGAAATTAGCAAATTTCATACATTTTAAAGGTAAACGTCCTTTCAGATTGCTCCTTCAAAATGCAGGAAGCTGTCATCCAATGGACTGATGCCGTGATACGCTGATTTCTACTATAATAGACGTCTTGAGTGTATAGGGATGAGCTGCTTATGTTACTGAGGCCATGGTATCAGTTTCTGGCAGCCTCCATATTGCTGTGAAGGTAATCTCTCACATGTGATTGACGTTGAAATCACTAGACTTCAGGAAAGATGATCACCCTGCATACTGTGTGCAGGCCTCTTCCAATAGGGAAGAAGAGATCTTAGGAGAAAGAGACCCAGGTCCTCCAAAGGAGGAGGAGTTGTGCCTTTTAACTTTCTTCAGACTTGACTCTGTAACATCAACACTTTCAGCCTTCTGGACTCCCTGAAAATTTTAGTCTTGCCAACTTCCCCAATCACAAGAGCCAGTTCCTTAAATGTTGGAGACCACTACGAAGCAGATCTAAGCAGGATTTAAAATTAACTAATTGGCTTTCCAGGTTTATCTGTGAGTCTGTCCTAGACCTAGGCCCCTTGCCTGGCAAAGGCAGCTAGCTGATTCATAGTAAGGGAACCTCTGGGAATCATGGGTCCTGGCTGAGGCCTGTAGTGGCCTGTGAGGCCAGAGAGACCTCAAAGGGCAAGATAAGGCCACAGCTGAGGACGCCTGGCTCCATCCCAATTAAGTAGATAGAGACTGCAGCTGCAGGCATCTCACGCCTACCATAAATGTCATCATGGAGATAAGATGGTTCTCCTTAGTTGGCATAATTTACTACTTGGAGAAGTCTTTCAAATGGACTTTCCTCTATATCCCCTCTCTGTTTGAAAATGTAAATATAGGCTGCCCAGAGAAGTTCTTTGTCTTAGCCCTCATCTTAGCCTCAGAGTCAATCACTCTGCAGAGGGTTTTGATCCTCCTGAAGTCCTAAAATCATACCACTTATCTCATTTATTTAAGCCTTGGCCATACACTTGTTTGGGAGATTGGTGATCTAGGCCAGATCCAACCAACAATCTTCTTTACAATTAACACATCCTACTGGTGAGTGTGTTTTTTTGTTTTTTTTTTGTTTTTTTTGAGAAATAGAGTGTACTACTCTCAAAGGTTATACAAGAAACTGATCAAAATGCTTCTGAGGAAAATGAGTGAAGAGAAAGACATAGTATACTCTATCATACATATCTTTAAATTATTTTAAGTTTTGGAATATATAGTATATTTATATAACTCAAGCATCAACATTCATTATTGACTCATTATTTATTTATTGGCTTTTTGACATGAAGACCCACTATATTGTGCAGGCTGGCCTTGAACTCACTATGTAGCACAACCTGGCCTTAAACTCATGGAATCTTACTGCCTCAGTCTCCTGAGTGCCTCAGTCTCCTAGGATCACAGGCATGTGCCACCCTCAAAATTATTTACAAAGTCATTTCCACACAGGGCATAGTGGTGCATGCCCATAGCCCCAGCACTTGGGAGGTTGAGGCAGGAGCACAGGTTTGAGTCTGAGGTTAGCCTAAAGTACACAGTGAGAATCTGTGTCAAAAAAACAAAAGCAAAAGGAACAAACAAACAAAAAGTCATTTCCTTCTCACATGCCCAACCACCTCACAAATAAAGGCGATCGCTTTGCTTCCTGTGTACTCAGCGTTATGATGTAGATGTAAGTATGGATAGATATCTTTTTCGTCTTTCTTCTCTTTATTCCTGTATTTTTGATCTTACTTTGTTTCCACTTCACAATATATCCTGATGTCTTTCTATATCAGTAAGTGATCAGCTTCCTCATTCTTTCTATGGCAGCCACTTGGTACTAGACCACATAGACTTACTGTAGTTTATGCTGTCATCCTCTGTAATTACACCTGAGGTGTTTCCAGGATTGTTCTGTCATGCACATGATGAATTTACTGCACAAATGTCATTCCAACCTGTACCCACACGTCCCAGGAAAACTGTAGGATACATTCCCAGAACTGTGATTATATTGTCAAAGAAACTGCAACTAGTAAAGCTGTATAGATTTAGTAACTCTCTCATACATACCGTGACATCCTGTACGATTACCTTATTTTTGTCCTCCCAACTCCCTAGTGAAAACTGAGAAAATGTGAGATAAATCACCACTCCAGACAGGTCAGTTAAACACACAATTCTAACTCTCAATTTCTTCCATACTTAAAAATTTGATCCATATTAGATGTATTTTGGAGTAGAGTTAGAACGAAATATGTATCTTTCTAACTTTTGAAAAGAAGACGTTACATGTATAGTCATGTTAGAAGAAAAATTAAAATACAAGGAACACAAATGAGTCCCTTGTGAGCAAGAGGGAGCAAAGCCCCGAACCCCTGAGACGGATCTATTGGGGCCCCCGGTGTCTTCCCAGGCGACACAGACAATTTCACAGAGGGGCCACCCTGTGGTGCGACGAATCAAGACAAACACAAGGTCCCTTTGCAATCACGTCTGACCACGAAAACGCCCAGAGAGCCCCCTAACCTAAGCATTGGGAATGACCGCAGCGTTGCCGATCACAGCAGCGCTGGTTCGGCTGGTCTTCTGGTGGGGTCTGTGAGGTCCCCAGTCAAGGCCCCCCACACTCCGCAACAGCAGCCCAGCTGCAGCAAAGCCCTGTTTCCCTGGGTCTTCTCCACATCACCTCGCTCCAACCTGGATCCTGCCACTCCTCTCTACATTCGTGTGTGTGTGTGTGTGTGTGTGTGTGTGTGCACATGCGCCCGTGCAGGGCCGGGAATGGAACCCCGGGCCTCTTGCATGCTAAGCCCGCTCTCTAACCACTGAGCTAGCCCGCTCCGTTCTCCACTGTCAGGAGAGAACCCGCTGTCACACTGCGGCTGAGCTCCCGCCAGATGCCGGTAGGGGCTCTGCTCCTTGGACAGCCGCTGCATGTCTGTGCCCCTGCCTTTGGTGCCTGAGTGCCGCACTCACAGCCTGGCGGGGCACAGGTTAAGCGAGGGTTCTAAAGTCAACCATCAGGACCCCAGGCTGGACTAGAGCAGCCAAGGCAGGAACGGGGCTCTTCCTGCCATACTGTGAAGCCTTCCGATTCCACACTCACTTCTCCAGTTTCCCAGCTGACTTGCTTGTTAGGATACGTAGCATTTTTACTCTGTCTTAGACCCACTTCCTAGGATATGATGCACGGTGGCGCATGCCTTTAACCTCAGCCCTTGGGAGACTGAGGCAGGAGGATCACTGTGAGTTTGAGGCCAGCCTGGGGTACACAGTGAGTTCAAGGTCAGACTAAACTGCATAGAGAGACCCTATCTCAACAAATAAACAAAAAACAAACAACTAAACAAATACGTGAATTGTGAAAAGTGCAAGCTGGTAAAGACTTTGGGGAGCATCGGGCGTGGTGGCGCATGCCTTTAATCCCAGCACTGGGGAGGCTGAGGCAGGAGGATCATTGTGAATTTGAGACCAGCCTGGGCTACAGAGTGAGCTCAAGGCCAGCCTGAACTGCACAGTGAGACGTTGTCTCAAAAAACAGGGCTGGGGATTTAGCTCAGTGGCCTAAGTGCCTGTCTGGCAGATGGGAGGTTGAGTTCGACCCCGGTACCAAAAAAACAAAAACAAAAACAAAACCTTCGGGGAGAGAACCTGTCTTAGCCGCTGCCAATCACTTCCCTTTCTGGCGATGAAGACATCAGGTGGCCCAGGAGATTTCCCCCCCGCCCCCGTACCCCTTAGCTGTGCACACGGAAGGCAGGCAGGACGACTCACTCCACGAGGGACGGGACTGGGTCTCACTGCTCGAGGGTGGCAGCTGTTCAGACCATCCCTTGGGGCAGTGGATGGGTGGAAGGTGGAGACAGGAAAGAGTTGAATAAGGTACCAAAGATTTCCATGTCTGCATGTCCGACACCCCCACTTCTGGGGCTCAACATCATTAGAGCGCCTCTGATGAGCCCAGGTGGTCCTGACACAGGTGAGCGTGCAGGGGGACAACCTCCTCTCCTTGCCATCACCCGGGAGCCTCCTCTGTTCAGGAGCAGAGCGATGTGGGCCCGGGGTGCAGCTGCTGCTGCAGTCCGATGCGGCCGGCCGCACTTGGGCGAGGGAAGGTGGTGGCCGCGGCACAGGTGCGCACGTGAGCTGCTCGGAGCTGCAGGAGCTGCGACCAACCAGGGCACTCAGCGCTGGAGGAAGGACTCCCGCCTGCTGCGCTGTCCTTCCCAGGAGCAGCAGTAGAGGCGAACCGGCCAGCTCCTCTCGGGACCCTGGGTTTCAGTCAACGGTGGGGGCAGCTCCGGGTCTGCCCTTCAGTGGGCTTCTGGAGCTGACTGCGGGTGGGCGTTCTCTGGGGAAGAGGGAGGGCGGTGTCCTCCAGCCCCAGCAAGGCAAAGGCTCAGCGGCATCAATGCCCCGCACAGAAGCAGTAACGGGCTCCGGCCAGCGCTACCCATAACACGGGGCTCCCGCAGCAAGGCCCTCACGGCACGGCGCTGTGAGGGAGGGTGCCTGCACCCCAGGTGCAGATCAAGGGACTGGGGCTCCGCCAGACTGCACACCCCCGGATGGGGAGGGTCTTCGGAGTCCACGCCGACTGCCTGTTTAATAAACGCTTAACTCCAAGGAGGACGGCACGGGTTCCCATCTGTCCCTGTCGCACAGGCGGTCACAGACTTGCTGGGCTGAGCCGTATCGTGAGGCCTAAGGTACACCGGCGAGCGGTCCTGGGTGGCCACGCGGGCGCACGCTCCTCTGTGACCGCCCCCTCCGAGCACTTGGCGCCTCCCCCTGGACCAGTCAGCCAGCCCCGAACTCAGGACATAGCGAAAGCTGGGGTGCTGCCAGGAGGGCTCCCCTACACAGCAGAGCTTCCTGGCCATGAAAAACCTCAAGGTAAGCTCCGCAGTGGGGCACTCCGAGGAGAGGTTCACTCCATTTCTCTCAAGATGCTGTGTTCAGGGTCCGCACACCCAGATTCGCTCATCAGAAAGACCCTCCCACAGAGCCACCCCTGGCGGTCTCACAGTGTCCCCGCACGGCCCCAGGGAGAAAGGCCCTCATTCTAGGCCTCTGAGGGAGAAGTGGAAGCCATGATGATCAGAATGATCCGCCCCACAAGAGACAGTAAGACTTCATTCAGGTTCAGCCCCGAGTGGAAGGAAAAGCTGTCCCTCTTTCCAGCTCTGCTGGGCTCAAGTGTAGCCTTTCTTTATGTTATTTACACAATTTAATTGGATGAGGAAGAGGATATGACTACATTTTCTTTTCTGAATTACAGCTGCCTTCAGTTCACTTACTCTAATTCTTGGAATAGTTCTTTACGGGGGCTTTCCCAACTGTGAGTTTCCAGAACTTAACAGACCTCGGATTCTGGGAAGACTTCAGGTCCTAAATTCTGCTCCGGGTCCCGCTACCTTCCACCCTGCCTACTCCTTCCTCCTGGTGACCCCTCTTCCTCCACCTCCCCAGTCGCCTGGCCCTCCTGGCTTCACAGGCCCATCTCCCCCCACATCCCACCTGCAGCTCCAGGGTGCAGGGCACCATCCCTCTGCCCTGCTCTGCCAAACCACCTCTCGGGGACACAGCCACCACCATCATTCTGAGGCCTCTCCTTTCCTGCTGCTGCATTGGCTTCACCACACTGAATGGTCCCAGTACCACGAAGGCACCGGACGTTGGCTAGGAAGAGACCCCACACTCTCCTGCAGCCCCCACCCCACCCCCCGCAGCTGCCCCAGATCCTTCTCCATACATCCAGCCCTCAGATCCCGCTCCTTGCAAACTGCCTGGTATTTCCACCCTGCGCTCTCATCCTTTCCATGCTCTATCTCCTTGACCCCCCCCAACCTTGGTATTGGGGTTCGAACTCAGGATCTCACACCTATTAGGCAATTAAGTGCTCTTCCAGTAAACTACACCACCTGCCCTTTTTGAGACAGCAGCTCTTGCTAAATTGCTCAGGCTGACCTCGAACTTGTGATTCTCCTGCCTCAGCCTCTTGGTGTAACTGGGATCATAGGCATGTGCCAATTAATCACTTTCATCTTGATCCAGAAACCTCCTAGCATCCCCTACCCTTAAAAAAAAATAAGTTTCTGGAGTTTTATTCCTTACCACAGTCCCTTCCCATACTTGTCTCTCCCTCCAAGTGTGGGCGAGCATATTTTCCTGCACCCTTAACATTCTTTAAACCCTCTACTCTGATTCTGTTAACCTTTTAATAAACGCCCTTCACTAAATCAAGTTTGGTTCCACACTTTCAGGACAGAAGTGGAGTTTCAAGGTATAGCTCCTCCCCATTTTTATGTGGCTCCTCAGGGATGCACCCTGGGGCCTTGGATGAATCAGCACCTGGAGCCCACCTAGGGAGCACCTTGGCCTGCCAGCTTTCACCCCAGTGACAGCTCCCTGCCTGACGTCCAGAGCCTGGGTGGGGTAACTTCTGACAGCAGCTAGCAGTCAAAAAGGACAGGGCAATGCAAATCACCCAAGAAGGAAGCAGAAGTGGTCCTGCAAGGTCAGCCAAAAACAGCAGGCCAACCGGGCGTGGCAGCACACACCTAGAATCTCAGCACTCAGAGGCTGAGGTAGGAGGATCCTTGCCAGTTCAAAACCGGCCTGGGCCACAAAGTGAGCTCAAGGCCAGCCTGAACTGCATAGTGAGACCCTGTCTCAAAAAGACAGAAAAAAAAAAGCAGTAGCAGAGGTGGAAGCGATCTCTCCTGTAGGCCTCAGAATGAGTGCGGACCCTGGTCCCCGGCCCCAGAGTGCTGCTCTGTGCCCCTTCACGACGCGCAGCTTGCTCCAGCCTCTCCTCAGTCCTCGCTGCAGCATCTGCGCTGACTCTGGCATGCGCTGCTGCTCACCTTCCTCCCTTCCTCCTTCCCTTCTTCCTTTTCTTTCTGCAAGAGGGATGAGACAGGTGAGCCTGGCGGAAGCTGGTCCTGGGCAGGTGCCAGGCAAGGCTTCCTGGGGTCAAAGTGGCACTGGTGCTGAGTCCACTGCAGGAGGCGGCCCTGTGCTGGCTGGAAGGAGCGTGTGGAAGGGCCCTGTGCTGCCGCCATGCTGCATGCAGCACAGGGAAAGCTGACACGGGTCACTGGGGACTCCAGGTGGGGGACTCGGAGGGGCCAGGACTGCTGTGAAGCAGGAGACGCAGACCTACTTGGGGCCGCAGTGATGGGCCGGCTGCCCTGTCAGGACACCTGTGGCAGGCCGGGCAGGAGTTCAGGGCAAGGAACCAAGGAGCGAAGCCACCGTGGCCTGGTGCAATGGCGGGAGATGCCAAGGAGGCAGCCGTGTTCCCCACTGCCGCCTGCCAGCACAGTGGGTGGTCACGGGGTCCCATGGAACCTGTGTGGAGGACAAATGCTGGGACCTCACCTTGAGGCCACTGTTCTCGGAGTGTGGCAGCCCCAGCCACCTCTGAAGATACGGAGAAGAACATATTTTAATAATGAGATATTTATTTAAAGAGCATCACCGATAAATACAACCAGGATATTATACTCTGTTTTCACAGGTATTACTGTTCAGGAAACAAAACCAGCTGAACAAAAAGCCCACAGTGATCTGATCGCAATCTTTTAAAAACAAGTATTATGTAATCAGCGATACAGGGGGTGCAGCTAAGGGAACATCTCCTGAAGGGAAGGATGTGTGTCATGGCCCTGTGCCACGCCTGTACCACTAGGAGAGAGGACCCCGGCCAGACAGGGTGTTAGAAAGACCACCATGGGTGGAGGGGCAAACGAAAGGCACGGGGAGATTGGTCTGACTGCAAACAAGGCTTCATTGCTATGGTTACAAGAGTGCGCCAGGTGACAAGACGCTCAAAACCAGACCCCAGGCACAGCCCGGGCACGGCACGGGAGAAACCCCTGCACCCTCTAGGCAGGGAATCACCCATCCAGCCATGCTGCTCGCCGGCACTGGGGCTGGGCTTAGGGGACCTGTTTAAGGATAAACTCGGCCAAATCACAGTTCTTCATCCACTTCGGCTGTCTTTGCCTTCAACACAAGGCTCCTGCAGGGCTTCCCCACAGCGGACCGCCATGTCTGAATTACAAACCCTGCATAGCAGATAAAGCGGCCATCTCCGAAGAAGGAACTGAGAGAAAGAAACGAGATGGGCTCTTGGAAGGCAGTGCTTTACTTCAGAGAAAACAAGTTTCACTGCGTGTGTGGACAAGCTTGTTCACCCTCACTGTGACCGGTATTACTAACGGGAGAGATGTAAGTACACTGGGAGCTGGGAAGGAAGGAGAAGAGGATTCATCATGTACAAGTGTGCACTCCCTAAGGTGAGTGTACACAGCGTGTAATGTGTGATAAACACAAGCAGCAATGCACGTGCCGGGAGAGCCAGGGCGGGCTGCAGTCACGCACCCTGCCATCGCCTTCGTGCTGTCTGCGGGTCCTGGTTACACTACTCATCAAGGCCTGTCACTAACAGGTGACGGAGACCACTGCGGAGTGGCTCTGAAAATTCACCAATTGGCTTTCTATGGTTATCTGTGAGTCTGTCCTAGGCCTAGGCCCCTTGCCTGGCGATGAGAGCTGATTCATTTTAAGTGAACCTCTGGAAAGCATGGGTCCTGGCTGAGGCCTGCAGTGCCTGTGATGCCAATATGACCTCAAAAGACAAGATAAGGCCTCCGCTGAGGATGCCCGGCTCCCACCCCAATTAACTAGAAAGAGACTGCAGCTTGGGTGTCTCCCTTCTGCAATAAATGTCAGCCTGGAGACACGACCACGGTTCTCCTACATCTGCATTAAGTTACTACTTAGAGAAGTCTTTGAACTGATTCCCAAGGTCCTGCTCAGTTCCCTCATCTTCCTCAGTATCCTCTCCCTTTGTTTTGCAAACCAAAGAAATACAGGCAGCCCAGAGAAGTTCTTTGTCTCATTCCCTAGAATACTCTCGAATTCTGCTAGAGGGTTTTGAACCTCTTGGAGCCCTTGTCACAGGCAACTGAGTAAGACAGAAATATTATAGGCAGTCAGACAGGGCCAGGCTCTTGAAGAAAACAGTGCAGAAGACCAGATGCTTTTCAACTGTGGGGGAGACAGACACCTCTGCCATGGGCCAGACCCCAAGACCAACGATAAAACAAATGCACTCACATACTCCCTAAGGATAAACATCAGGGATTGATAATATTCTAAAGAGGTCTCTATCACCTTAAGGAAGCCAAAAGGAGCCACTAACCCAACCCCTTACAAAGGCCCGTTCTGTATTCATGCTGCCTGCTACGTGACTCACTTCCCCATTTGTCCCTGATTTAATTACTTTTACCTGAGGAATCAATCTTATTGGTTGACCACAGTTTTGTCCCACCTCATGCCCACCTCGAGAGTTCCCACGTTTTTCCCACCTTAGACCTGCCTCACCTTATAGTTTTGCTCTATTTAAGTCCCTCAAAAAGACAGTCTTTGGCAACCTACTTGGGACCCCTTCTATCTCTCTCAGAGGCCTTTTTCTCAATAAATATATTCTGCCCTTAACCTCCACTGTCCCTAAAATTCATTCTTCGATTTTGGAGAACACAAACTCATACTGGGCATCCAACAGGTTGAGAGTTTCTTTCCCCTGTATCACCGTAAAGTCACACCATTTGTCTCATTTATATAAGCCTTCGCTGTCTACTCATTTGGGAGATTGCGGGCCTTATCAGTCCAAAATAAACAGGCTGTAAGGGTTGACAGAGAAAAAAAACCTGATGGGAAATCTAAGAGTTGATGCTTGGAACAAAACATTATTCTATCATTCATACCCTTGGTGGGCTTCAGGCATAACTACAATCTATTTTTTATTAAACAAGATTCAACACAAGTTATGGTGGGATTTATTTTATTATTGTTTTTTCTATATGTACTTTTTTTTTCTTTAAAATGAGGTCTTGGTAAGCTGCCCAGGGTGGTCTTGAACTCTTGGATTCAAGTGATCTTCCCACCTCAGCCTCCCAAACTGTCACGATAAACTAAGATGTACAGCTCCGCATCTTTTTTAAAAATATAAATGTAGGGGAAACAACAAAAAGGCACATATTTTAAGTCAAAGACCCAAGTTCCCAAACGGGTTTTAGCTGTTACAAGTTGGTGGCACATGCCCATAATCCCAGCACTGGGAAGCTGAGGCAGGAGGATCACTGTGAGTTCAAGGCCAGCCTGGGTTACACAGAGTTCAAGGCCAGCATGAACTACATAATGAAACCGTGTCTCAAAAAAAGAAAAAGAAAGGGCCGGGAATGTAGCTCAGAGGCATAAGCACCTGCCTGGCAAGTGCGAGGTAGTGAGTTTGATCCCTGGTACCAAAAAGAAAAAAAAAAGACAGAAAGAAAATCTATGGGAGTCAGGAGCACTGAATCTGCAAGGATGTGCATTCTACTTTTAAATGTTTCTTTTAGAAAGTTCCTCCTCTGTGGTGACCTGAAATCTTGCCACCACACTAATCAGCACACTTGACAGGATGACCCGGGGCAGGTGAGGCATTATTTTCCCATCAATGGCCTCAAGATAGGGTGGGAAAGAACCTGGGACAAGCACAGCACCATGTCACCCATAAACTGCTTATCTCACTCCAGAGTTCTAAGCAGTGGAGTTGGAGGGCTGCCCACTGGAGAAGCTAGTGTGAGGCCAGGATTCAGTCAGTGCACAGGCATGCGCACATGCAAGCACAAAAGTCCCAGAGGGAAGGAGAGAGGACAGCAATTGCAGGATCTAGAAAGCACTGCAGTACGAGTGCCTGCATCTGCAGGTCCTGTGTGGATTTTAAATTACTGAAATGCACTTCCGTCTAAGTCCTTCTGAAGTTCCATCCTGAAATCAGCCCCAGACGCCCAGCAGGGCAAAGCACTCCTCACCAAAAAGGCTGCTGTCTGAAAACTTATCAACTTTTCAAATCCAGCTCAGGGTCTGGCGGCTAGTCTTTCTGGGAAACGGCAGCTTCCAGTCGGGTGTGGTGGTGCACCCTTTTAATCCCAGCACTCGGGAGGCTGAGGTAGGCAGAGCGTTGTGAGTTCAAGGCCAGCCTGAGCTACATAGTAAGACCCTGCCTCAAAAAAACTAGGGCTAGGAGTTTGGCTCAGTGGCTTAAGTGCCTGTCTGGCAGGTGCAAGGTTGTGAGTTCGATCCCTGGTGCCGGGGGGAGGGGGCCAGCTTCCCTTGACCTGGAAGGTCACTTCCAGCTCCAGTATTCTGCAACTGCATACAAAACCAGTGGCTGAACAACACAGGAAGCCGGCCATTAGTAACACCTGGAACTGGTTCCATTCTGAATGTCTCAGGGTGTCTTTCCATAGAAACCTCACCAGGTGCCAAGGGAACAGACTGCTTTGGCTCTAATGTTCCACTGTGTGGCTACAGCTGAGGATTTGGTATTGTACACAGTAGTCCTCTCTCATACAGAGGAAAATGTTCTTAGGCCTCAAAATACGGCTGCAACCGAAGAGCACCAAACCCTGTACGGTCCAGGACGTTCTCCCCTAAACCAGAGATGCGGGACCTTTTGGAGCTTTCAGGGATAACCAACAGCTGGCCGCAGCACATGTGCCACAGATTCACCACCACTGTCCTGTACCAATTTAACTCTGATTAATTTATGCTAAGCATGGTAAGAGATGAGCAACAATAACTAATAAAACAATAGACTGTAATAAGTTATGCGGATATGAGTCCTCTTTCTCTCAAACTATTTTATTTTTTAAAATCTTTATCAGTGTAGTACGTGTTTGCAGCACACAATCATTAGGTGCACTGCAGGGCACTGGGACACTGACACGACACGTTCTAATTCTTTTTTCATCATCTATCTCCCTGTTTGCTGTTACCTGTCTTTGTAAAAGCATCTCACTGTACCGTGCTCGCCTTCTTCTCGCAATGACCTAAGACACAATGCCAGCGTCGCAAGATGAAGTGAGGCAGGTGACACGGTGCTGTGACGCAACACGGTGCCAGGCTACTGCAGGACAGCCCGAGAGACGGGAGCAGCCCGTGGTATGCCCATGCGTCACCAAGAGACCACAGTGTAGCACAGACGCACTGGATGAAGGGACAGCGCACGTCCCAGGCCAGGTCGCACTTGAGGGTCCCAAGAGTTCACCATGCTACTCAAAACTCCATGCAACTTAAAACTTAATGAAAGGTTTACTTCCAGAACATTCCGCTTAATAATTCAGAACCAAAGTTGATCAGGTAACAAACCTTGGAAAGTAAAGCTGCAAATAAAGGGGAAAAACTGCACTTGATATTTGCAAATAAGCGCCCCACCCCCCACCAGTGGGGAGGTGACAGAAACGTTAATTAGTTTGACTGAGGTGTATATTTCACAGTGTACACATATATGAAGCCATTGTGTTGTATACCATAAATATACACAATTTTAAAAAATTGTCTATATTCATTCATACAGCTGGAAAAATTACACCTCTTTGTTCTGCTTTACCAAAAATAGTACCAAAGGTCTCTTACGAGTCACTGCTCAAAACAACAGCAGTACTGATAAAAAAAAAACAGCAGCACACAAAAATAAGAACTAAAAGTTCATATCAATACCTACACTAGGGTCTGCAGCTGGGTTCCGCAGACGGGACTCAGGGGTAGAGTCGCACTTTTTGGTCTGTTGGACTTCTCCTTCTTTCTTAAATTAAATAGTAGCCAACACTTAAAAACTGGGGAGATTTGACACACATAATCTACATTTCAGCTTTTCTTTTAAAGCACGAGAAGATGGAGGGGAGAGGTTCACAGCTCAGAGGCAGGCTCTGCCCACAGCCCCGGATCGAGCCCCGTCCGGCACTGCTGTCTGGCTCCCTAGGCGACGAGGTTTGTGAGTCATCAAGGCCTGTGGGCAGCCGTCAGAAACTGCAGAGTACCACAGTGCACACATGTATCATTTGCTCTCCCACACACACTCACCTAGGATAATTGAACTGAATAATCAGCCACAGTAAGAGAGTAACAATAACTAAGAATAAAACAACTAGAACAATATACTTCCATTAAAGTTTTGTGGGTGGCCTCTCTCTCCAAAGACCTCGCTGGACTACTCTATAATCCAGACCATGGCTGACCACTGGACACCAAGATCACAGAACAGGAAACGGGAGGAGGGCGACACCACCGCTATTCCCGAGTACTCACTCCCAGACGCTGTGTGTGACGCCCATCTGCAGGGACTGACTGGCTCACAGTGGCTATGGCCTCCACTGCCCCACGGTGCCACACTCAAGTCCCCAGAATGCCCCACGAAGGGGTGCTTGCTTGTCCAGGGGCCTCGTTTCCGTTGGCGCAGGTCCACTCCAGGAGTCAATGATTAACTCCAGAAGCTGGCTAAAGCTGGTTACTGAAGTTACCAAAGCGGTACTGCTCAACAAGGCCTTTCCGCAAGGTGATGAATTTCTAGAATTTTAATGGGTACAATGACCAGGAAAGGAATGAAGAGCAAGCAATGTACCTTCGAAATACGTTATTTTTAAGAAACAGGTGTGAGCGCATTCATAACCATAAATGGTTAATAAGCACGTACCATTTGTTCAGCAGTTTTGCAAAATTGGTACTAAACAGGAAAGGAATAAGACAATTCCATCTGGGACTATTTTTGACTTTTTCTTTCTTTACTGGCAATCCTCTCACCTCTAAACAGTAAAATGCCAATGTGGGCTTGGAGTGAAGCTCTACGGCAGAGGCATGGGCCCTGAGTTCAAACCCTGGCACAAAGAAAACATAGATTATGGAATGACAGAATGTGTGGTTTGTATTCTGAGTGATGTGTTGGGCTGAGTAGAACCCATCTTGCTCCATAAAGCAGCAGACTTGAGAGAATATTCAACACTGTGGTCTTCTTGGCACTGACAGACACTGAAGACTCCAATTTTGCCCTGATTTCACTAAAAGTAAGATGAATTTTGATCTGAAAACTACACATTAACTATGGTGAAAGATTTCATGCTACAAAACTAGGACTGCTGGATTCACTCTTTTCTTTACAAAGAAGTATATTAAGAACAATTGGGTCAGCCTTCACAAGGGTCCTTTAGGACTTAAGATATTTTTCCATTGAGAAATGAATTTAATAGGAAAATCAATTTTTTTATGATTATGCTTATCATTATAAAAGTAATACATGTTTCACTAAATGCAGGCAAGCAGAATATCCAATGGGAGAAAGGATAGTCTTTTAAGCAAAAGTAATTCACTTAAGTAAAGGTAATAAAGTTATATGGCCTTTACTACAGCATAGTACTATCATATTAATCAGTGCAAGGGGAGACAGGCTGACAGGCTACAACGGCAGAGTGAATTAGAGTTACTGGTTTAAATTTTCTTCTCTTTGCTTTTTAACTATTTCCTTCCACAGTTAGCAGTTTGTGTGTTTCAGTCAGGAGAAACGATGAATACATTTTTATCTATTAACTATGGATTCACTTATACACGCACCTCCCCAACTAACCCTGAGTACTGTGTGTAGTGTAAGAGACGCTGTGCTGTTTCTCAGACACGATGTTGTAAGGTTTGGTCCATGCCCTCAGGAAGCTTCCGGTGTAACAGGAAAAGGTCACATCTGTAGAAGAGCATAGAAAGGGAACATTCGCAGAGGTGGCATCTGCACTAATACGTCTCTTCAGCTAAAGGACAACTTGGGATGGGGGGAGGAACCACAGACCCCAAGAAAGTGTTCCAAAAAGCCAAGTCTGTGTTTTCTTCAGTTGCACCATGGCCATCTGTCTAGTAGAGTCAGCATAGAAGCAAGAGATCCAAGAGATGCTATATGGCGGGAATCTGCTGAGTATGGTGATGGACTCTCATGGGGAGGCAGTTGAGAAGCAGGATTGTGCCCTCTACAGGCTTCAAGAAAGGTGGCTGGAATGATCATTATGGAGAGAACAAGAGATGTGAGTAGCACGGATGGTGTTAGGGATAATCGTGGGCATAAGAAGTGCACTTTAGGTCATGGTCAGTCTTAAGTTTCACCCAAGAGTGATCCAAATACTGAAGACTAGTAGGTATGCGTGTGTTTGGGGTTACATGCTAGATGGTTCTAGCATGAGGACAGCTGGGAATGATTAGTGGGGAAGAGAAAATTTGATCATAGGTATAGGCAGTATACATATACTGAGAAAGAAAGAGGGTCACTAAAGAGAATATACAAAGCACAGGGAAAGCTGAGGAAGGAGGAAACTGGGAAGGGACACAGAGAAAAGGAAAGAGCTTGTCAAAGAAACGGGGCAGTCAGTGGTGTTAAATGGTATGGAAGATTTAAAGAAGAACAAAGTGATGTTTTGTTGCTCACAATACAGAGGATGCCAAGGAGAGCCGAAGGATCATGGCTGCAATCTGAGGAAGCAGGGCATTCAGGGAAGGAGCTGGGGACTCCACTGTTCGGGGCCCCCTAGGTGGCTTTTATTTCAAGGCTACATTTAGCACCCATTGAGCTAAGCCACGCATTCTTGGTCAGCGCCACTCATTTCAGACTTGTGAAACAGAGGAACTTGCCCACAGGCTTCGGCGCCCAGCGTTTCTGGCTTGAGAAAGCCTGCCTGCTCCTGTGTAAGTCTCCTGGCCCCTCCCCGCCAAGGGATGCTAGGGAAGGACTGTAACTGCAGCCCCAGGCCGAGGTCATCACAGGCTGCATTAGCCTGAGGACTAAAGAATCTCCAGGAGTGTAAGAAAGAGAAGACCCACACACGTTCCAGGGTACAGTGTTTGAGAAAGGTGAGAACGGCAGGCACTCAACTTGTTTGGCTGAGTCCTAAAGTGACCAGAGTAGCGAACCTGTAGAAAAGGAACGGCTTTAATCCTAAAGGCTTGAAATATCTGTGTGGCAATGTGATAAGATTAAAAACTTTGTTTAGGATGTACACAGAGGCACACACCTGTAATCCCAGCTACCCAGGAGGCTGAGGCATAAGGATGCTAAGTTCAAAGCCAGCCTAGGCCACTCAGCAAGATCCTTCCTTAATAGTTGAATCTACCAATGAACCAACACTAGAATCATCCTGCAACTGCTTACAGAACATCTACTATCAGAAAATAGAAAAATGGTAACAAGTATAGAGAAGAAATTGTGATCAAGTCTTTATTTCCATGCAATGTTTTGATTAGACCTCCTCAAGTCAATTAGTGAGAACACATGGGTAGCATCAATACAATTTCCACCACTTCTGGGCTCCATAGTCACTGAAATATATCTGGTCAGATGAAAGGGACCTCGAATGCCCACGGAGATGAAAACACTCGGAGACACTGCAGATTTTCCTTCCCTCGTTAGCTGTGAAGTGACTGTGAAAGTGGAGTGTCCTGCCCACCTCCCATCATGAGCCTAGCTAAGAACATAAGGGACACACAGACCTCCAGTCGCCTGCCCTGCTGAGGGGCACAGGAACGGGACTTGAAACCAAATGATTTCGGTGGACGTCCTGACCGTGTGTGTGGCACTGAGCAGGAGAGGTTGAGGCTCAGTGGGCTTCAGTCTCCTCTTAAGGTCAATGGGGAAGGAGCCACTTGCCTCCCAGAAGCTATGTGTGCATGAAATGAGGTGACTCATGCACGGTGCCATCCCACCTTCTGCGCCCAGCATGTCAAGGGGAGCATCCTCGGGGTGCCCACCTGCCCTCCTAACCCACTGGCTGAGACCTGGGAAACTGTGGTTGAGTTGGTGAGTTGATTTATTTGACATTCCCTTTGAGTTGTTAAAGAGTGTCCATTCTGCTCTGGATGATGAATGCATTCCAGGAGCATCTCTGTGAAAGTAGGTACTTTTGATGTGATGAATTTCACAAGGCTGCAACTCAGGTATCAGAATTGTGCCAGGGCCCACGGACACTTAGCACCCATTGTTTAAAGTCAGTAAGACAGCCAGGCATGGTGACACACTTCTATAATCCCAGCACTCAGGAAGCTGAGGCAGGAGGATTGCTGCAAGTTCAAGACCAGCCTGGGCTACAAAGTGAGCCCAAGGCCAGACTGATCTGCACAGCGAGACCCTGTCTCAAAAAACAAACAAACAAACAAACAAACAAACAAACAAACAAAAAAACCCAGTAAGACTTCAGATGGCAGCACATGACAAAAAGCATGTGACTTTCAGGCTTTATTCTGAATATTCCAGAACTAAGGGTGCATATTTTCGAAAAAGCAAAGATAAGAAAGAGTTACAAATTTGATTCTCGGCTGGGCATGGTGGTGCACGCCTGTAATCCCAACCCTCAGAAGGCTGAGGCAGGAGGATTGCTGCAAGTTTGAGGCCAGCCTGGGCTACAAAGTGAGTTCAAGGCCAGTTTGAACTGCACAGTGAGATCCTGTCTTAAAAAGAGAAAAGAAAAAAAAAATGATTCTAAGATTCGACATCAATTAATTGCTCCTAACCATACAAGGTAGCTCTGGTAGCCAAAAGGTGACTACATGGTATGCTAGCATAGTCTTTCTTGAAATGCATGTGTGCATAGGCCAGTAATCTCATAAAATTAAAATGTAATTACAGATCAAAATCAATTGCATACTATTATACCAGTATTAGGACACTATTATACCAGTATTAGGACAAACAGTAGAAAACACAAAATAAAACCAAGAAATTTCCACAGAAACCTAGTACAGCAATGCCAACTATGCACGTAAAGGTCTATTCTAGATAGAGCTGGGAACTAGTATACTTAACTAGAAATGCTTATGACTTGGCAATGAGAGCAGCTTTTTTTTTTTTTTCTTTTTGGTACCAGGGATCGAATTCATGACCTCGTACTTGCCAGGCAGGTACTTGTGCCACTGAGTTAAATCCTCAGTCCCCAAGAGCAGCTTTCTATCAAATGTCTCTGGGACCATGCTGGTGTAAAAAACATGCACACTCTTCTAAAGATGGGACCCTGAACACTTGATTTTATTCCTCAGGAAATTCTACACAGAAAATAGTTATCACAGGTAACAAACTGGAATCTGAGGCACATACATATGACATGAATTGTGCAATTTAAAAGGATAAATACCGGTACATACCTGTGTACACTGCTCATTTTCATTAGGAAAGTACAAAAATCCCAAATATTGCAATGTGCTTGGGAATTTCAATTATGCTTGATCTCCTGAAAGAAAATATCATGCTTTCTAAAAGACAATCAACTTAGTTTACATGTAATGAGTTTAAAGACATGTACAGGCATAAGGCAGCTATCTATCTTTTATAAAACATCAGGTTTATTGACCTTGATTAGAAGGTAACTAGAAAGATTGCATTTTAGAATACATTTTAACAAATAAATGTACTTATTATACATTAGTATAAAAAGGATTAAATAAATGCTCTATTGTTAAAGAAGATACATAGAATAAAAACTCCTGAGTCACCATTGGTCTTAACTTATATCAAGAAAATGTTATTTAAAAACTGCACTCAATTCTAAGATGAAATATTGTAAAGTTAGATTGTTTCCTTCAGAAAATTATGTCGGTGGGAGTGTAACTTGCTTCAGGTTTCCACACAGAACATGCAGTTAAAGTGTTCAAAATACCATTTAACTTGGTAAGACTTCCAAAGTAGTGATGGTAAAGCTTTTAGAGCTTTCAATGATAAAAATCGCCCGCTGTGGCGGGCATGCCACGGGCTTGCCACCGCGGTCCTAGTGGATACTATGTTCAAGGCAGCATCATTTATAATGGCAAAAAACCCCAAACAACCTAATAGCAAAGTAGGGGCATGGTTAAATCCATCAGAAAACACCAGGATGGTGCTAATGACACTGATTATGTACACATAAAAATGTAGCATTAGATGCAAAAGATGTGCACAACATATCAAGTAGGAAAAGCTGACTGCAGAACAGAACCGCTTCCCAGGTGATCTGTACATCCAAGGGCCGATGAAATTATCTTAGCATAATTATTCCGGAATTAGAAATAAGAGCTCAAGGCCTCTCCTTCTCCCTCTCGTTCTCTTACTAGTTTACTTATTAAACAAATCACATGAACTCCTTCAGTGTGGATTAAACATTTATGCATTCCTTGGCAATCCTACACAATTTCTGCTATTTAATACCACTTCTATCTCATTTGTTTTAAAGGCCAGTTAATGTAAAATCAACTTATAAAACATTTCAGTGCTCAAGAGGCCATGAATAACTGGGAAAAAAAAGGAGAATAGTTTTAATTTGAACAGGAATTACGGATTGATTAAAACTTTTTTATTTTTTTGAGACAGGATCTTGCTATGCAGCCCAGGCTGGCCTTGAATTTGGGGAGATCCTGCCTCAGCCTCTGGAGGCAGGCAGGATGCAGACATTCCCTACTGAGCCCAGCTGCCTCTTTGTAGAAAAGGAAATCATCTCTTAGAATTGAGAAAGAAAACAGAAAAACAGACAACCGCACTATTTTCTTTCTATTTTTTTTTTTTTTTTGGTATCAAAAATCAAACTCAGGACCTTATTAAGCTTACCAAGAAGGCGCTTATGCCACTGAGCTATATCCCTGGCCCAATCACACTATTTTTGATATAGAAGAATAGCCAAACCTATGAAATGCAATCCAACCCTGCATCAAGCGCCCAGAAAGTATTAGAAACTATTTTCAATAGCTTTTCCTAAGGACCTCAGGGCCCTGCCTTATTTACCTAGAACTTGTGTAGTGCCTGCCCGGGAATACGCACTCAGTAACTGTACAGGGATGTTCTAATAACTGAGTACTCGCCATGACCCATTTTTCAAATTAATGAGTTGTATTTCAAGGGGAAAAAGTACCTGCCCAAGTCCCCATGTGATCCAGAAGTTTTCTGCACATCTGCCTGACTCTGGAGCTCAGCACTGCATCCCCAACTCCACCCTCCTCCCTCAGGAACAGCGTGGTTTTCTTAAGCCTCCCATGAGGCTCTAGCAGAGGCTTGCAGGCTTATGCAAAGACAAGGTGCAGAAGCAAATTCTCAACAGTACAGTAGCAACAACTTCATTGGTTGTGGGACTCTTATTAATCTAGGGTTACATCCAGGTAACGCTATTGCTCCTATGGGAATAATTTGTTTTATTATATATTAATAAAGAAGTTAAAACTTTTAATGAAAAGTTTTAGCAAAGGATGTCATATGAAATTAGGCTTAGTAAAGTAAACAATATATGCGGACGACTAAATTCTGTTAATATAATCAAGTATAATTATGTCTCATGTACAGTCAAATTCCTCCATCACGTAGCTACTGTGGTTCACAGCTACGTTCAGCTTGGCGTAATATTAGACCAGGGGTAACAATGAAGCGGGGGTAACAATGGAGCAGGGCTCCCCAGAGGGAAGTGAGTCTGCCATCTAGAGCACAGCCAGCAATGTCATGGGACACCTGTGCCTGGCCCAGCTGGGAGCACCCACTGGCGCACAGTGGGCAGAAGCCTTAGATTGCTCAACGCCCTCCAGCTCACAGGACTTTGCCAGCACCAACAGGAGGCCTCTGTGGCCCAAAATGCCACCAGGGCCAAGGTGGAGCAACCCAGTAGAGCTGTGCAGGTGAAACAGCCCTGACCTGAAAGCTGGAAACCTAAACATGTCTGAGTGCCATGTTGGTACTCCGTAAATTTTGGATTCCCAATGTTTTAGTTCAGATTTCAGAATTTCGGATAAATGATGGTCATTTGGTAAAGTCTATGCAAATATTCCCAAATCCAAAAAACTGAAATCTGAAAACAACCCTGTTCTCAAGGATTTTCAACCTGTACTAGATCATGAAACCATAGTGGAATTACCCACTTTCCTCACGGTTAAATTAGCACGGGTCTTTCAGGTGTGTAAGTCAGGTTCTTAAAATGCTACAAGTGTTCCGAGCTCACCAGTATCATCCTCAGACGCCCAAGAGTCGTCCCAGATTGTGCATGGTTTTAGGGTGAAACACTCCCTGAGAGTCTGAGGACATGGCCAGGAGTGGGGTGCAGTTGTCCAAGAAGAAACTCCCAGCTTTCCCGGGTTCAACGTGGACCAAGGTAAACAGCGCTACTATGCATCCAGGCAGCTTTTAACTACTCCCCATTTCCGACTTCTAGCATCACCCGCCCCAAACAATGGCGCTAACCTGATGCCGCAGGCTTTTCAGCATCGCCTCCCCTGCCTGCCCGCCTCGCTCTCTTACTCGTAGATCCATCATTCAATGACGGGGTGCAGGGTGCCACAGGGCACACCACAAAAGCAGGAGCCGCTGGTGGAATTAAAGACTTACTCATAATAACAAAGAAGGAGAAAGCAATGTTTTTTTAAAAAAACGTGTCAGGAACCACAGAAACAGTGACATGTGATGAAGATGGAGCTTACAGATGGGAAGGGGGCCAAGCTGGAAGGAGCAAGGAGGGAGGGGAGGGGAAGGAGACAGAGCAAAGGAAGCCGTGTTACATATGTGCACCAGCTGCCCAATATAAATGTGCTCGTTACGGACGAAGAAAAAAGTGTTATTTTTCTGTGATATGGATCTTTGCTGGACAGGATGAGTCAAAGAAACCTACCCTAAGCGAACAGTCACAGGTCTCTGACTCTAAGGTCAGCAGGGAGGCCCTGTGGCCTGGGAAGGGGCCACTGTGCAGGCAACTTCATGCTGCTCCTGGATCTCCATGGGTGCACGGGTCTGGGAGATGGAAGCGCAGGTAGGAACATTCAGGTTGAAGTGGCACAAGAATCCAGAAATTAGCTCAGTGAGAAAACCACTGAGAATCACTTTTTAGGTCCCCCTTAAGGACAATTGTTGAGCTCTAAAGAATTTCACAAATTGCAATAAAAATGAACTCTCTTCCCGTGCACTTGGGATGTCCGGTGGCAATTAACCATGGTCCTCTCCACTTGTCCCCTCTTAAATGAAAATGTGGGTTCCTTTAGGGCATGTAGAGGTAGATATACAAAAGGGAACAATTATAAAAAAATTCCCTAAAATCTTTATTTAAAAAACTATTATTAACCCAAGCGCAACATAATACCTCCGAGAAAATTGTTGGTTCATTAATAATTAGCTCAAAAAGAAAACAATTTGCTACTGAAACACAAGTTCAGTCACAGACATCATAAAATTCAGTATAATGGAATTCAACGAGTGACCTACTTTAAAAAGTTCACAGACACCTCTTATATAAGAGGTCAAAGAAGTACTATTTCAGCTTTGAAGATTTCTTCTGGGTTAAAGAATGACAATAAAAAGAATTACATGATAGAAGGACTGCAACAATTGTGCTACAAGATTGCTTAGTACATAAAATCCTCATTAAAGGTAATATAATTAAAAATATTTTTCTAATACTATAAACAATACATTTTCCTAGTGTAAAGTGATATATGCAATAGGTAATTTTTCTGAAAGGATAAAAGTCCACATAACCCACAAGGTGGTTAAAATTTTGGTGCTTTGTTTTTCTCACTCATGAAAGTGGGAACTGGCCTAAATCTTTAAGGTATGGCTCAGCTGTGAACCGTTTTTTTAAAGGAGGCAAAATAACGTTTTTAGTAGTGCAGTTTTACAGTTCATACATAATGATTACATTCATTGTGGGGGGGGCTGGTACATGTACATAACTTAATTCTTTTCATTTCCTCTTCCACTCCCTTCTCTTCTCTTCCTTCTTCCTCCCTTGGGATCCTCATCTCATTTGCAAAAGATTTATTTCCCTGTTGCCTATTGTCCATCTTTTATGCAGCTTTTCAAATTATTTAGACTTTGAGTTTTTCAAGTAGGAGAAAACAAATTAAATAGCAAAAACCCTATTACTTTTGCATTCAACTATTAATTTATTAAGAGTGAGACAGCTCTCCTGATGAGAACATCATGCTGGGAAATAATTGTCCAGAATGTACTCTTGCTTAGAACTTAACTTTGCTTGGAGTTTAACTTTGCTGTGGGAGAATTCATACCAAGGAAGCTCGCTGTGGGTATGTGTTTTGCATACGTGTGTCATCTGAAAGGTCTGCTCACACAATGACGACGTTCTACGACCCGCCAGGAAAGGACAGATGTGTGGGTTTCAAGTCACAACTACAATTCTGCAATGGCTGGGTCTAGGTGTCCCCCCGAAGCCGCATGCACTGAGGTGAGACTTTTCAGAGCTAGCTAGATCTCAGATGTGACACTGGGATTACATGTGTGATGCTGGGATCAAGGGTGCCTCACCTGGGTGTGGGTGACACTGTCCAAAGGATGAGTAGCCTGGTTGGAATATAAGGGATAGGAATGAGGATGCTGCTGCTTTGCTACTTCGCTGCTAGCTGCCTTCTGCCTGCCATGGGCAGTTTTCCCTCTGCTATGTCACCCTGCCTTAGAGCCAGCCCACTATGGACTGAACCCTCCACAAACTGCAAGCTAAATACACCTTTCCTCCTCTAATTTTGGTGTTGGGTATTTTGACTTAGCAATGAGAAAAGTAACCAAGACACAAGTCTTTCCTAAAGGTATTTTCTATTCTATATACACAAAAGGAAAAAAAACTTTTTCCCTAAGAGTATTTTGTACTTTTTTTTTGTTTTTTGAGATTGGCTCTCACTATGCAGCCCAGGCTGGCCTTGAACTCATCCCTACTGTTTTTCTAAAAGAAACTATTTTTTCATTATTTTTCTTATAAAGACATCTTCATTGATGTACTGCAAAAAAATTTGTGACATTATCTTTTCTACCCTGGACTTTTCACATAACCAATAAAATATCTTCTTTGGAGAGATTTAAAAGTGTGAATCTGTCTCCATTCCTATGTTCACTGCAGCACCTTTGTGACAGCCAGGGTGTCTAAAGAGCTAAGTGCCCATCGAGGAAGGAAATGTGGCACGTAGTGAAATCTTGTCACTCATAGCAACAGGAGCAAGCCTGGAGGCATTATGTTAACTGAAATAAAGCAGACACAGAAAGACAAATATGAAATGTTCTCATTAACAGGTAGAAACTAGAAAGGGTGATCTCATAGAAGTAAAGAGTAGAACTGTGGTTACCGGAACCAGGTGGTACTTGATAGAATGAAAGAGAGGCTAGTTAAGGGACAGAATGAGTTAAACAGGAGAAATAGATTCTAGTATTCCACAGCACATAGAGTGGCTACAGTTAGCACCAATTTACCGCAGGTTACAAGCAGCTACAAGAGGGGATGTTTAAAGCTCCCAAAATAAAGATGATAAATGTCTGTGTGACAAATACACTAACTGTCCTTGTGAGAACATTACATATCATACACAGGTATGATAATATCACAGTGTACTTCCTCAATGTGTAGAAGTATGATTGTGCATTGATTAAAAAGTAAAAATGCATAGACACTGATCTCTCAGAATGTGCACAGCCTCTCAGTTTGCTGAGTCAGATGCTCCTTCCACAAGGCAAAGCATCTGCAGTTCCCTAAGCTGTAAGCACTTTAACAATTATGCACAACTCGACCCATCATGCTTCTCTAATGCACTTGAATGGGCTTTGATGTGCTCCACAGTGCTCCTTTATTCCCACAGGAGGAGCACTTCAGTGACTGCCCTTGAGAATATCTGCATCTCCTTTTTTCAAAAGTGAGGAATTAAGGAAAGCGGTCCAGCACCCAGGACCTGTGATGATCTTGGACTGACTGTGTCAAAACCTCCGTTAGCAAAAAGCCACTCAGTATCCTTCTAGAAACTCCACAGCCAACAATAAAGAACATTCTTATCCAGGAAGAAATCCATGGTCTGTAGAGCAAGGACATCTGTGCAAGGGGCTGAATGGGCCAGCAGGTTCCCTGTAGCCGAGTGCTCTCCCCGCATGCCCCTGCCCACTGCCCACACTCACCTCTCCCGAGGCACAGCGAACCAGTACTCAGGCTGCTTCCTGCGCCTACCGTACTGCTGCACGATGGCGGCCGTGTGAGTGGCGAAGGATTTCCTCATTGGCTTGCCCACTTTGATGCACAGAAACATGGGGGGGGTCTTGCTCTTTTCTTCTTTGGAAGGAAGAATATCTGTATTGCACATGAAAAAGCTGTCCTCAGTATGGACAACACTGGAAATGTAAAACTTGTCAATTGACAAAGAACAGGGTCTGGTCCTCTCTGAGAGGTGGGAAGTCGAAGCTTGTGGCAGGCACGCTGTGCAGCAAGCTCAGAGAGGACTAATAAATTCTGCACCAAAGGAAAAAGCCTTGCACGTTCCAGATGGGTGTGTATCAGATGAGATGCTGAACACTGGAGATGAGCAGGGAAACTAACACAGTGGCAAAACTGAAGGATCCCAGACATCCACAAGCATACAGACTAGTGAAGGACACGAGGGACCAACCGTGCCATCCCATATTCAATCTAGAATTGCAATCTCTTAAACACCACTTTAGATGGGTGTGGCAGTGGATGTCTGCAACCCTAATATCCAGGGTGGGGGGTGAGGCAGGAGGACTTCGAGGCCAGCCTGGGCCACACAGTGAGTTCAAGGGCAGCTTGAACTACACTGCAAGACCCTGCCTCGAATAACTGAACACAAACAAAACAAAATGCCTAAAACTCTTTAGATTTAGAAATTCAGGATTAAAAATGGAAAAGTACTTGAAAGATTTTTTTAACAAAATAAACAACTTTTGAAATAGAAATCGATGTTGTAGTTTGAGCTCCAAAATAGATACCATAGTTTATGAATTTTTACTTTAATGATTACCACTAGCAGTGAGGAACAATCTGCTGAGAAAACATTGTCCTCAAATAACTGTACTACTCTGGCTATTGTAGACACAGGTTTTAGAAAGACAATCATGCAACAGAAATATGGCATGAAAGAAAAACGGATTACCTTCAATGGGCACCTGAATCCTCTTTAACAGCCACAACTGAATTTCAGATTTATTGTCCATTTGGGCGCCAGGGCAGCTGCTGTCCAGGGCTGGCTCTGAAGTGGAGTCTAGAGACTCTTTAATCCTATTTTCTCCTGTGTTAGTGTCCACGGCCAGGCGGAGAGGTGCTCTCTCCTCCTGGGTCTTATCTGGTTCCTCGGCGCTCTCAGAGAGCGGGTCACCTGCCCGGAGAAGGGAACTGCTAAGGGTGACGTCTATTCCCACTGGTTCAGTACTTTTGCCATCACTCAATTCTGCTGTCTGAGAATTTTCAGACAGCTGTGGCCCTTCTTTGTTCTTAGGTAGGTAATACTCAATGAGTTTAACTTTATCTAGATCTTCATGTATGTCCAATGAGTTCTCCACCTGGCTTTCTGGGAAGCCAGACTGCTTGTCCACTTCTGGCACTGTATCTTGCTTCTCGCAGGTCTCTGAATCCAGGGTCCCCTTCAGTTCAGCATTGCTCTCTGGGGCCAGGACACTGAGAGCTGGCTGCACCTGTGTTTCCATGGCGGGAGTGTCTGTTTTCCACTCAGTCTCCCTCCGTCCCTCTGGGGCAGCTGAAAGGCACTCCTTTGAGGGGTCTCTTTTGTCCGTTCTACTCTCAGTCTGAGAAGAAAGCACTTCCAAGTCCTCGAAGTCCTCGTCTTCGCCCAGGCGGCAGTTTTCTTTGGCTGTAGACTCGAACTTAGGGTGTGTCTGGTGTTTGGTCCCGGGGAGCCATCCACCAGTGCGCTCCCGGGTGGGTTCCAGTTTCTTGAAGGTCCCTGACAAGGGGCGGCCCGAGGGCTCCGTCCTCGTACACTCCGTGGGTTTCCCCAGGGAGTCTGTGGCCACAGACTCTGAACCGGTTCTCTCTCCATTCTGCTGCCGTTTCTCCTTGCTGATGGACTTGAACTTACTGAATGGGTTGATGTCCTTCTCGGAAGCCAAGTCTTCCCACTCTCCAGGCCTGTACAGAGGACAAAGATCCTGAGGTCGGTCACTGTGGGGGGAAAAATGGCGGTGCACATGGAATGTTAAAAATAAAACCAAAGACGAGATGGAGGAAAAGCAAAACACAAAACAAAAACTCAACCAAAAATCAAAACGTAAATATACCGCAACTTAAATTTAAGTTAAAATGATGCTGGGACAAAAACACGAAACTGAAACTGATTTCAAAATGAAACATAAATCAACTGATGGAAATGGCAAGAGAATGAACCATGAATTGTGCATCTTAGTAGATGCACATGGATGGTTTTGGAAGTCATATATGAATGTGGTGATGTTGCCCCTAAGATTTTAAACATAATAATTATACTTCCAACTTTCATGAAGAAAAGGACAAAGAGGAAATAGGTTAGTACCATTGATTACAATTCCTTAAGCATTCAAAGCATTTGCTTTTTACACAATAATGTAGAAGACAACTGTGTTAATTCTGAAAGGTTCACTTACTTTGTAGCAATTTATTTAATTACTCTATAAAATTACTGACCTTGAATCATCACTTTAGGTTTTTGGGCTTAGAATTAAATGCTTCCAATTAAAAAACACCCTGCTTCCCCCAAAGAAGATGCAAAAGGAAGCGTCTGTCGTGGATAGACATCAGTAGTTCTGTGTTACAGATAAAAATGTATAGCTAAGTAAATCTTCTCAAAAAGCTCTTAGAATGCTTAGCTGGTTTTTTTTTTTTTTTTTTTTTTTTTGGTGGCACCAGGGATTGAACTCACAGCCTCACGCCTGCCAGGCAGGCACTTAAGCCACTGGGCCAAACTTCTGGTCCTAGTTTTTTGAGACAGGGTCGCACTATGTAGCTCAGACCTTGTGCTCGCCTTGTAGCCCAAGCTGGCCTCGAACTCACAATGCTCCTCCTACCTCAGCCTCCCGAGTGCTGGGATTAAAGGCATGCGCCACCACACCTGGCTTTAGCTGATTTCTTAGTTATATATTTATTTTATAACAGTATAAATTTACTTTATAGCAAAGGACCACCTGGTTTATCAGCTGAAATACCATCCTGGGTACAGTTAACTATTTTTCCTTAAAACCACATGCCTTTTTACACAGATCTGAATTACACAAAATATTCATTGTAAAACATAGTCTTCTCAATTTAAATTAAATGGTCAAGAAAAATATATGTAGTTTTGAATGATTAGAAATATCACAAGTGACCCCATATTTTCACCTGCCACTACTAGCAGTAGTGCCACTGCTGGGTTCAAACACAGAAATATAAAACCGCTTTAAAACAACATTTTCAATTTCAGAAATAGTTCCGTATTCTAAAAAAGAACAGGTTATTTTACAAGTAACACTTTATTCTTTTGACTTTAAAAAAACACATGATCACAACAATAAAGCAGCTAAGTATTAGAAAGCTTTTCAAGTTACATGAAAACTGTCTCCCTAAGGTTATTTTATAAATCACTTGCATGGAATGGCCAGGTTTTTTTCCAATAGAAAATAAAAGCCTATGTAACTGTTAGGCTCCGATAATCACCTTAAACAGCTTTCTAAATTCATCCCTCAATTTCATAAGTATCCACTGAGCCACTAGCTGCCATACCCTAATTACAACTGTGACACTATTTGCTCTGCAGGAACGTGCATATACAAAATGTTCTGCCCAACACTAATACCCCAGGAGACACTAAAGTTGCTTCTATTCTAGTCAATTAGGATAGTGCAATGCAATGTAATCTCCATACCAGACCTCAATGTTTAAGCATATGAAAGGGTGTAAGCAGTCCTTCAACAACCAAAAAAACCCCAAAAAGCAAGCTCTTTGTGTGTTTGATAAATAAGCAAAATTTTCATCTGTAAATGTCCAAGCCCCTCTTCTCATCTCTTTCTTCTCTACTGAACATGATCCTCACTAAGAATACATCTAGCTTCCCTGCGATCAGCCTCTTCGATTACCTCGCATGCTCCTCTCCTTTACCCAAGCTACCAATTCCCTAGTTGGGACTATTTAGCTGTCTGCCCTTTCCATATTGCAGCTGCCCGACTCTGCCGCGCCAAGAACATAATGGTGTCAGCTGGCTCCGTTGTTAACGAGGTTTTCCCTAGACTGAGCCCGACCAGACTTCGGGACGATCAATAATCCCTTCAACTGTTCCCTCCTACTGTGTGGCAGCTGGAGTAACAAAATCATAAAAAATAAAAAATGTAAAAGTGAGGATGGAGAGACTTCATACACAATTTCTGTTAAAAACTGTTTATGTACTGCAGCTAGAAATGTGTTCTTGTTTTGTCATTAAAAACTTTCAGTAATAATAACACTAAGCAATTTAAATTTTCTCATTCAGATTTTTTGAGACAAGATCTCACCACGACAGTTCAGGTGGCCTTGAACTCACTAAATGGTCCAACCGGTCTCAAACTTGTAGCAATCCTCTTGCCTCAGCCTCTCAACTGCTGGGACTATAAGTGTGTGCCATCACACCTGGAAAATTTAATCTTTAAATAATTGATGAAGGGGCTGGAGATATAGCTCTGGCACAGCGCCTGCCTGGCAAGTGTGAGGTGGTGAGTTCAATTCCTGGTAGCAAAGAAAAACTAAAAAACCAAAACACCAACCAACCAAACAAAAAACAATTGAGGAAATTCTGAAGATAATGTAGAGCTCATTTCATATTAACTCTCCTCATAGGTTCCATATTGCTTATCGGTGCAATGATTCATAAGACCAAAAGCCTTTTAACATACCTGCATTGAAGGCAGGAAAAGCACGAAAATCTCATTAACAAATTAGAAACCAATTATGATTTTCTTTTTCCCTTTGAGACAAGGTCTCACTATGTATTCCAGGCTGGCCTTAACCACACCGTGACCCTCCTGCTTCAGCCTCCTGAGTGCAGGGATCGCAGGCATGAGCCACCACACCCAGCTTGGAGCCAATTCTAAGTCTCTTCTGTGTCTCACAGCATCCTCCCAGCACCCTAGATCATTAAACGTCAGAGAATGCAGAAAGATGTAACTTCTGTTGTAGGACTAGGAGGTACATCCGCTATGGCAGGCTGAAGGTGTCCCTTAGCGTGGCGCCGACGGAAGTCATCTAGCCATCCTCCAAACTAATCCTGGTCTTCTTGGCCCTCACGGCGCGGAGCCCAGCGTTTACCGCGTCTTTCCCTTCGCCCCCTCTCCACCCTCACGGGGACCCGACCCCTCCCCGAGCCCGCGCCCCGCCATGTCCTTGCTGCCACCGGATGATGCCGTGGCCCGCACCGTGCGGGTTCCTTCGGGCAGGGCCCAGGCCCGCTCCTCTCCGGCATTCGGCGCATTCGGCGCCCCGTGGATCGCGCGGGTAACAGGATCCCCGCGGACGCACACGCAGAGCTCCGGGCGCGAAACACGAGGGCACGGAGCAGCCGCCCCACTCAGCACGCACTTCACTATCTTCCGAGGGTATGGCTCGATGGCCGCGGGCAGTTCTGTAAGCCAAAGGATACCATCCACTTCCCTGTACCGCAGGTAAACTGAGGCACTGGCGTGAGTGACGAATACAGCCCGGTGATACGTTTTGCCCGCCCGTGTGAAGCTCTGCAGGCCCAGCGTGGCTCTTGCCCAACATGGCGCTGAACCCTAGAGCGACACCACCTCCAGCCAACACTGACTTCCGCGTTCTAATTCCGAGCCCGAATTCAACTTCCTGCTTTCTGTACGTATGCCAGCATTCCCCCAATCAGCGGTCACTATGTCATTCTGCCCACCCCTTCAAGCTCCACCCCCTACAGGCTGAATAAAAACCCGCGGCTGTTCTGCCTCAGAGTTCATGCCCTTTTCTGCAGCCCTCCGATGCTTACAATAAAGGCCTTTTTACCTTTTTTTCCCCTGCCTTTGCTTCTCTACTGCGCCAAGGAAAACTTATCATCTGGCCTGCGGAACCCTCACTGAGCTCCCGGCAGCGGGTTTCAGAGAGGACGCAGCACCCGGTCCTCGCAGAGAAGCAGGGCAGGGCCGCGGGAAGTGGAACTAAGCGTTAGAAAGCCCAGAGACCACCTGGATCTTCTGTCCCAGTGTCCCGAGGCTCAGTTTCCAGCGTGGGTGCGGACTCACTGGGGATGGGTCTGCGGTCGGTGGAGGTGTCTGCTGCCCCACTAACGGAGAATCAGACGGCCTGGGGATAGGTCGGCCGCGGCCACTTCCCTCAGCTCCTCTCTTCCTTTCTTTAGGGAGAGCTCTGACTTAACGATTACCTTATAATAAATTCAGCATCGTAAGACAGAAGTAATCAACCTTAAAGGAATATGCGTCTACATTTCGGAGAAGAAAACAAAGGCATGCCACAACTCTTCACACCATGCGAGGCTGCAGTGAAGGGGCCGCGCGCTGCCTACTCCAATCTCCTGACGCAGGACTCAAAGCGGACTCGGGTGAGGAAGACTGCCTGACGGGTAATTTAACTGAGGAGAAACACAGGTCTTCCTAATAATTCAACCCAGAAGGGCCGGGTGTGGTGGCACACAACTGTAATCTCAGCATTGGGGAGGCTGAGGTGGGAGGATCGTCTTGAGTTGGGGCCTGAGCTACATAATGAGATAAAGGACTACATAGCAAAACCCTGGCTCACAAAAATCAGACAAGAATTAATCCAGCTTTCCAGGCTGAACTACATAGTGCAACCCTGCCTCGAAAAAACTAGGGCCGGGAGCTTGGCTCAGTGGTTTAAGCACCTGCCTGGCAGGTGTGAGCTTCTGAGTTCAATCCTCAGTACCGACAAAAAAACAAAGAATTAATCCAACCTAGAAGAAAGTATTACTCTTTCTTTGACAATCAGGGTAAATTTCTTTGAGAAACAGTATCATTTTTCATGAATTCATTAAGATCATGCATTACTTCTCAGAAAAATAAGTATTTTTTACTAGTAGTAGCAGTTGTTGGTTTATTTTTTTATTTTTGTATTTTCATCTTCATGTATTCAGCTTTCCTAAAACACTGACTTTTGTTGCTTCCACTTTTACTTATTTATCAGAGATTTTTGAGACAGGGTCCCATCAGGTAGTTTAGGGTCCCTTTGAACTCACTATGTAGTCCAGGCTGGGCTCAAACTCACCGCAATCCTCCTGCCTCATCCTCCTGAGTGCTGGTATTACCAGTGGGCACCACCACACCTGGCTTATTTTTCTCTATTTAATTTGCCGCTTCCATTTTCCACCTCCCAGTTCAGCTCTACACAACCCCTGCTTCTACAAATGACCTTGCTTTTACACTCCGTTGCATTCCCTTGACACCTCCCCTTTCTGGGAAAGGAAAGAAACAGCTCTTACGATGGCAGGGCATCTTTGATCTTCATGTGGGAGATGTCGTTGTATAGCGCAATGGACACAACCTCCTCCATGGGGCAGATGAGGCCGTATTCCTCACAGCCGTTCTCGATCACCAGGGGGTCTGACTTGTGAGGGTCAAACATGATGTTGTTTGGAGTGACGATCATGACGCCTCCGACCACACCCTGCAGGACAGGGACAGGACACGGCTGCTCTGACAGAAAGGCTTTCGGGAACCACTAAGGAGCTTCAGTCAACCCACACAGCCCCTCCACCGACTGTGAGCCCTGTGCCCTCTATGCCCATCATGTCCCTGTGATCACAGTGGCAGAGATGGTGAGTGAGCCATACAGGCCCCTCCTGTTTCCCCCATTTCTCTCTCTAAAGATGAGAGGGGCTTTCCTGAGCACTGTCCTGACGTAGGACACGGTGCAGCGGGCATCAGGATAATGGAGCCAGGGAACAGCCTCATCTGCTTTCTGCACAGTGTCTGCAGACCCACACTGAGCAAAACAAGTGTGAGCAGGAGTGTAACACTGCAGGGATACTGCTGCACTGTGGAAATCAAAAGCAGCACACAGAAGCCCGGTGGCTCTTCAAAGCCTGATGCTTGAAGCTTGATCAGAGATGTTTCGCTTGTACTGAGCAGTGGCATACTATTTACCAGGGACAGAAGGATTCAGATGACCCCCTGTGATAAATAACTTACTCTGATACTCTTAGTGAATCTAATAATCATCTCTGTGAATGCTTCTGTACTTCAGGCATTGCTTTTGTTTGTGAATTTGCAAATGTACACCAGTAATGTTTTTTCCCCCATGTGGAACCTGACATGAGCTCTATGATATGAGCTGTATGTCAGGATAGCTCCTTCAGAGGTTCACTACAAGTTGGACTTCTTCTGTGTAAAACATCAACAACTAAAAAGCTAAAAACAACCAACATTTTTAATACTGGTATTAGTGGTAGCAGGACGAGAAATTACTATTTTTCAGATTAAGTGATAATTTCTTTATGTGAGTTAGCTCTTAACTATCACACCCTGTTAGCTTTATTTTATTATTGTTCTTATTTTATAGATGAGAAAAACAACCTTTAGGGATTTAAATACCTCACCTGTGGTCTCAGAGAGAAGGTGAGGGTCAGTGAGAATGACTGTAGTGTGTGCAGGTAACCACTTCCTACACCTAAGAATTTAAGTGTAAGAATTCCCAGGTCAAGAACTGAAGGCTTAGTGATAACTCCATGGTCACCAGGACTCACTATTCTTCTTATCTCAATCCCCTCGGCCAGTACAGTGTTAATCATCAAATGCTCAAGAACAAATAGATGTTTGTCATATCTTGAGCAGAAGCCATAGGTCAATATTTTACCATAGCTTTCCTTCCAGTGATATACAGCCTTTAGTTTCCACAGATTCCCAGAAAAACAAACACACAGCCCTGCCACATACCTTTCCATCGGTGAAGTAGCGGCAATTCATTTTTAGAAATTTCACCACGCCTGGCTCATCTTCTTCCGAAGTAGATGATAAGACTCTTTCGATGGGTCTTAAGGCCTTTCTTGCTAGGTCAGCATCCTTATGAAAGCAAAAATTTCCAAAATCAAATAAAAGCAATTTTTCAAAACAATTTATATGCATAAAACAAGCTACGTAAGTTCCCCTGTAAAGATACTGTTTCTGTGTAACTTAAACATAGAAATAGGCAAGCATACTTTGTCCTTCAAAAATGTTATAACAGGTATCCAAATCAAGCTAAAAAAATTTTTAAAAGGTGTATGCATGAACCCATAAAACTAGTTTAATAAATGCCCTAGAAGGTAATATTATTCATATTAGATTTCTGACTCCAATTCTTTAGAAAAGGAAGGAGTACAAATTATCTGTCTACCTCAGTGGCAGTTTAACGTCACAGTTTTACCTAAGGCGTGGATCGTTATCTTTGAGACGGTTTTTCCCAGACAGGATGCATTCTCTGGAGTCGTGAAACTCACCCCACTCCAGCCCTCTGTGGGGAATTTCAGATGTAGTCTTGAAAAAAGTAACTGGTGGATTCTACCACTCATGAAAATGCCTTGTGTCAAGAACGAACCCCGGGAATGAGGTGCGGTGCATACGTACAGGCAACTTGTCGTACTCAGCATCCGACGATGAAGGAGAGACGGTAGCACCGGGGCTGGGGGACGACAGCCTCAGGGTACTGGAGGGCGAGCTGGCAGCCGGCACAAAGAGGACCTGGGAGTGGGAGGAGGTGCAGAGTGCGTACAAAGAGTGGGTCGATGGGGTGCAGGCACCTAGACAACCTCTGCACAGGTGCCACTCGGCGCAGAACTAAGACCTGGCTGATCTCACGGAGCTCAGAAGCAATTGGGGTCTTGCTGATGAATCCATAAATGACACTGAGCCCTGTGACGTGTGAGGACAGTAGAGACCATGGGCCATGCCTATGGATACTGCAGGAGGCCAAAAAAAGGGGAAAGGAAGGTGAGCAAGTATGCCGGGCCAGCCCTGCAAAGCAAGTGGGTCCAAGTGACGTCTGGACCAGGTAGGAACAGGCAGGGAAGAGGGAAGAGCCTTCCAGAGAAGGGACTTGGGCAGGTGAACAGGTCTCGCCTGAAGTATTGCCTTGCCTTGACGCCGGAAGTGTTTCAGATTCATATTTGGGGGGGGGGTAGTTGAAATATTTCCATAGACTTGACTTGGTGAACATCCCTGGTGTTATTAAAAATCCTAGATCCAAAATGTTTCCAATGCATTCAAATGGATTTTGGAGCATTTCAGATTTTCAATTAGGGCTGCTCATTCTGTGGTGTACAAGAATCAAGGAGAGAAAAGTCCAGCTTGCTTCTAAATATAATACTGCATCAGGCAGACAGGGAACAAACTCTGGTGTGGTAACTCCAAGCAGGCCTGAGTGCAGAAATAATAAGGACCTTATATGATAAACTATGCTGGCAGCATCAATATAATAACCCTAATACTTTCTCCTCTACCAGTAACTGGATTATATGAAAATAAAAATACCCCAACAAGTTGAACAAAATATGCTCCTTCTGCAAAATATATATTTTTTTGGCACCAGGAATCGAACTCAGGACCTTGCTCTTGCCAGGAAGGTGCTTTGCCACTGAGCTATATCTCTGGCAAAATGCAGTTTTAAAATGTTATCTGATCATGCCCTTTCACACCGTTTTAATGAGACATGCTAGTCTGTTCTACCCATAATTTTAAAATGATAACTTTTAATGTTTGTAAAAGAGAATTCAGAGCTACTCTCAGGATCAATACTGTTGTATCTGCTCTCTACAGAACACGTTTTAACTTGTACCTTAAACCTCACTTCAGTCCAGAAAAGACAAAATACAAACTACAAAAAGCACATTTAGACAAAGGTGGGGAAGCAAAAAGCAAGAGGATGTGAGATGAGTGTCACTACTAAAAATACATGCTCCGTTAGCATCAAACACTCGCTGAGAGATGGGGCATAAACAGCTCTGAGTTTCCATTGAGCCAATGCAAAGAGGCAAGCACGAGGGGTCAGCAGAACTCAATTTCCATCAAACCAAAGCAAATGAGTTTCACAGAAGGACAAGTACTGTCTCTCCCTGAGTCACACGAAAAGGAGTTTCCTAGGCTGAACTGTTTCTTTGTTCCTTATGATACATTAACAGTACATTTGGTAATCAGATTTGGGGGACTTTTTTTCTTCCTGGTACTGGGGATTGAACCCAGGGTTGTATGCATGGTAGGAGATATTTATAACAGCTTCAATAAAGTCAATAGCAAATGCAGAAGTTAAGAGTTCTACAAAAGTCATTTACAAAGGAACAATTGTTGGCATTTCCCCCACACGATTCTTTTTTTTTTTTTTTGAACTCCTTAAAGTGCCAAGCCATGGAGACTGAGACTCTATTATTGCACATTTGAAATGAGGAATCAAGGGGACAAAGCCTTGCTTGAAGAGCTAACTGCACGGCAGTCAGAGGTGACAGGTAACAGGTGGAAGGTCACCAGAACACGTGCTATGTACATTTTTTGTGCATGTCCTCAAATCTGATACGTTTCAGAGCAAACTCAGAACCTTCTGAAAAATATTTTATGCTTAATCATTTTTTAAAGTTTGTCTGAATTTTTTTTTTAAATTTTGAAATGACAAAAACTCTAGAGTAAGATTTCAGCTGAACTAGTGCCCTCATGACCTACTTGGAAAATCATTCCCGGTGTGGTCATCGACCCTTCCAAACCAGTTCGTCCTAGGCAAGGTGATCACTGAATCAGTCTCCAGAGGGTAAGTGTCAAATTTTCTGGTCCCAAAGCAGATCAAACCAGTTTTGATTTATCAGATCTACTGCAATGAGAAGTGCATCTACCTTCTCCAGGCACCAAGAGAGTAAAAATCCTTGAAATCAAAAGATGATCTCATTTTTAAAGCATCTCAATCTATGTCACCTTCTTGATTTCTTATCTTTGCCAGAAAAGAAAAAAAAAAAGTAGAGGTAGGTGCGGGACAACTAACCACAGACAACTGTTAGTTCTGTGAGGCTGGACTCCACAGTGAAGGCTGGGTGAACACGGCCCAACCTCTCATTTCAGAGACTCGGGAAACTGAAATCCAAAAAAGGAAGTGACTTGCTCAGGTCAAACTGCTAATACAAGGCCACGTGGAAACAAAGACTGAGGCTCCCATTTCTGGTCTTTTCACCAATATTGCAGACATATTAAAAGAGTCATTGAATTGCTATTGGTTACTGAACCTTAATGTAGTACCAATCAACCATTTTGTTTATGGACATAGTATCCCCTAAGGTATTTTACTATGTTCCAATGACAATAATCTTTAGATGTGAATTACTAAATACAGGCCTTATATTGTCTGCTATGTGTCGACTACACATTATGAAGCAATACTGCAAATTATAAAGTGAACCCAAAATAAGGGGATTAACACCTGTTTTCTTAGAGATGAAAATATATTCATTTTTGAATGAAAGTTTTAATGAAGACTTTACCCCTACTCCCATGACCTGGTACTGGCAGTATGCCAATTTCTCTTTTTCACAAACATTAAGTGGCCGAATTAACTGGCCAGCTTGTGGGCCTCTTGTGTTCATGTGCTATCCTTGAAAGAAAATGCAAGAACATTGCCTCAGTGAAGTTCTGCTTAAAAGTAACATTTTCTACTCCCAAAAAATTAAATACCACTGTCATATTTAGATTAATACAGGTGCTTCAATTAGACAACAGTGGAACTCAGTGTGCTCAAGGGAACCAAGCACAGCTATGAGGCTGGATACCTGGGCTCTGCTACGCACTGCTAATGACTGGGCCATCTGAATTCACTAGTTAAGGTAGTTTTAGAGTGAAAATACCAGACTATCTTATCATGTAGAAGGAGATGAAAAAAAAAATTATGGGATTAACCTAATGTGGCAAAATTAGATTATCTGTCAATTTCGTTCATTTAGCAAATTAAGTACTTTTTAAAACCCTGGAAAAAACTGTGGTAACTTTTTCTGATAGTCCTGCTAAATGTCTTTGTCTTTGACCACTATGAGCATTTTTGGTACAGTATCAAACAGACATAAATTACCAAAAATTTGCCTAATTTAATTAAAAAAAAACCAATGTTTTTATACTGTAACTCAAAGAGGTAGACTAAACTGAAAATTACAATTCTTAATTAAACACCTAAGGATACCTGTATTACGCCTGATAGGAAAAATTTACATTAATTTAGAACTTCACTTGATGCCCAAGGGAACATTTACTACATAAATTAATGGTGGTGATAGGAAAGTGTGGGAATCACTTGCAAAGTGTTAATCTCCGAATGGTTCTTAGATGTTAGGGTGCACTCCAAATTCCTGGATCTATAGGAGATGAAAGACTGAACCAATGCACATTACCATTGATGTTAATCCTATGACATGAATAGAAAAGCATTTAGTGTGGCAATAAAAGGCAAACAGAAACTTTCTAAAGTGATACACAATAGGAAAGTAATTACCTGGCCTGGAACAATAGTGTGTGTGAACAGTTTATTCAGCTCCACTAATTTATTGGGAGTGATGTTAAACTTCAGTGCTATGGAGTTTAGGGTGTCCTGGTTTCCAGCCTAGAATCACAAAATGAGATTCAACATGTAAGCAAAAAATAAAACAAAACACCTCCTTTTGATAGACAGCATTAATCTGTTCAAGGTAAGAGTAAAAGAAAAAGTACTAGTTCCATCCAGGGCCAGTGATTTTGCTCAGTGGCGTAAGCACCTGCCTGGCAGGCTCAAGGTTGTGAGTTCAATCTCTGGTACCAAAAAAAAAAAAAAAAAAAAAAAGTTCCATCTAGATGTACTATGGGAGACAGTAAATAGATTCTCAATTTTTTATAAAACCATGTAAGTCTTAACTATAATACATTTCTAGGCTCCCCCATCATCAAACTGCACTGTGCATTAATAGATTTCTAATTTTAGTGTGGCACAATTTAGGTCAATAGAGTAGAGGTTCCTGAAGTCTAATAGAAAACTAAGGAAAAAAAAAAAACCCACACAAACACCCCCTTACCCCTCACCCCTGCCCTAGGGAAAGAGGGGCCACTTTCCCTCATGCAGATTTCTGGCTCTTGCTTCTCTTCAATTCAGTACCCACACAGGTCAGTGGCCCATTAAGTGCTGTTTTCACCCAGTACACTTGAGAAATTGCCAAATGAACAGTTAGGGTTAATACATTGTGTCCATTTGAGAAGTTTAGAAATTTAACTAAGAGACTCAGCAGGGAGCCAGAGTCCTTTGTAAACATCCAGAGCCTGTGCAAGAGGAGGGCATGGAAATGGTGTGAGTGCTACACCCACCCTGGAGGTGGGGTGGCCTGTGTGCAATATAAGGGAGGTGAAGAGGCTTGTTCTCCCCCTTTTTGCTCTGGCTGCTTTTGCTGGGCTGCTGCCTTGAAGTGCTGCCCCAGTGCCACGCCACCGGGCCTTGGAGCCAGCTGATTATGAACTGAAACCTCCACAGACAGTGAGCTAAATAAACCTTTCCTTCCTTTATTGGGTGTTTTGTCCCAGCAATGAGAAAAGTAACCAAGACAAATAGGTGTGGAAGGTCAGGCACTCTGGAAGAAAACAGATGAGCCACCAAGAAGACAGTATACTGTCATTAATGATTTTCTGTGGTTGACCAAATCAGTGTTGTTCTAAGTCTATAAAATTTGTGGCACAAGTTCCAGATGTACACTTCTCTTTCCTCCTCTATAGGAGATGAAAAAGACAGTGGGCAGTGAGAAAATGGGAAGCTTCACAGTAAAAAACATCTCCTGGGACAGCCTCCCTGCCCAGGCAGCAGACAGACTCGTGGGAGTTCAATGTGATGCATGTCACCAAGTTCCCATCTGCAGCCTGGGCTGAGCTGGGCGGCTTCCCTGGAGAACAGAACTGACTCCAGAAGAACTAGGCGGAAACCAGAAGAGACTGAGGGAGGAAGTGGAATGGGGAAAAGGCAGAGCTGCAGAAGCGCAATGAGACACCCACTGCCACTGAAATGAAAAACTCATCAACTAGAGTGAACTATCTCAGATGAATCAAAAGTTTTATAGCTACTTTATTAAACAGTATCAAATCTTTTTAACAACAAATTATATTATCCATCCATCTATCTACGCATCCATCTCCACTGCAAATCTAACTCGATGTTGGGCAAAATCATCTCTACTAAAGATGAACAAAAAAATTAAAAGAATAGTTTTCATTGTTTGATATTTATATATTATACATGCAAATGCAGTTACTTTCAAGGTTTAGAGTCAGTACAAGATATAAATTGATAATCCAGACTCAGAGCCAGATAGCTGGATTGAGTCCCTGACCAGCCAGCTGCTGGCTGTACAACTTTGGCATTGTGCTTCATTTCTCTGAGTCTTTCTCCACCCAACAGAGATCTATGACCACAATATCTGCTTTACAGCTCTTATTTCATTTCATGATACGTGATCAATAAATTTGCTTCATATTTTTATGAATAAAGCCTGTAAAAGATCCTGTGTATACAGCACTCAGTGAATGAGAAAAACGTTAACTACCCAGAGTTACCACATAAAGATGAAGTAAATACACAGAAATGGGCCACAAAGACCCTGACAGGGATGAATCAAACTCAAACCAGAATGCCTGAACATCACACCTAAGATCCAATATAAGCACCAGTAAATTCTAGCATGACGTTATGACAGTCACCTTTTATCCTAATGACAAGTACAAAAATAACTTGCCAAATATGACCCATTTTCACACCCTATGTATCACCCAGGCAGGCATATCTGCATGATTAATCCAACACTTATTTGTGTTTGTTGATGTGTGGGTTGATTTTTACTCTCACATCACTGTTACATGTGGGGAGGGGCTTGTGAATCACACTGCTGTGTACACACAAGTCTTAAGGATTATGGCTTTTGAATATTTTCATAAATGACAAATAATTTAATCCAATGGTTCCCCATTCATATTTTGAGGTATGATGGCTTGCTCAGCGTTATAAGGACGAACCACATATTTAGGTAACACAAGACAGAATCGCACAAATCCTTTCTGGAAATGACTGGGCCTATTATCTCCAGAAAGATGCCCATGGAGCTTGCAGACCACTGAGCCTAAACGCCTGTGCCAGGCTCTTCCAGGGGGCTCTCCAAAGGCGTGTGCACCAGCATCCCAAGGGAGACACTGGAGACCTTGCTGCTTGCCCTGGGCAGGGCCTGGCAGAGCAGGGAAACAGTGAGTATAAAGTAAGTACACATCAAGCAAGCCCAAGCAGGCAATGGCGCTCACAATGAGCTTCTTAGAAATCAAAGAGAATACTTCACAGTGCTGTCACAGAGTGAATGAAAACAGACCATTAATTGAGTGTAAATATGATCTCACTCCTGACATCCAGGCGCTCCTGGTGCAGAGAGAGATGCGTGCATGACACGGAGCAGTGGTGCGGGACACACACACAGCATCACTCATCTATTGGTTCAGTAGTAGGAGCCCGATATTCTGCTGGGTGTCAAGAATACAGCACAGAAAAGGTCTGGTCCCTCTGCACGGATTTAAGAATTAAGGAATGAAATAAGACATTCGAGTAACAACACGCTAACGAACAATGAAAAATGCCATGAATTATATAAAGGACCATGAGGGTATGAGATGGACAGATGTAACCAAAGAGACCTCACGTCCATCCTGAAGTCACATGTACATCCAGGGAAAGCAGAGGGAGAAAAAAGAAATGACCTAGAACACATCTTTAGAAGTTTCATTATTTAATAATGAACACAACTAAGAGTAAAACATCCCAGGGAGAAATGTGTAATCTAGTAGTATTAACAAATGTTCATGCCGTCCTGGTGTGTGTTTGTTTGTTTGTTTGTTTTTTCCTTCACTGATTCCTCCAGTCTATTTTTTATTTTTTCCAAATTCATTTTCATGCCATCCTGTTTATACTTACGGTGTACTCCATGGTCCCATGGGGCTTCTGAACCACCATCTTCTTCTCCTTTTTATCATGTGTTTTGTTTTGATTGTCATCTGAAGAATAAGTTGTACATAAATGAATCATTTCACTTTCAGAACATTAAGACCGATTAAATCTACATTTTAAGAAAATCCATTACCAAACTGACTTAAAGATGGTACTAATAGAAAAGTGGACAAAGGGCACACTGAGGTCATGCTTATAAAAGCACACCAGCAACCAGTGAGCATCTGAGTAAATGTTTAACATTAACGCTAAATGAATAATACAAATAAAACCAGTATCGTAATACGCTTTAGAGTTACTAAAGCAGTAGTTTAAATGGTAATGATGATGAAGCTAGAGCAAAATAAATATAATCACTATATAAACGATACATAATGTAAATCAGTTCAGCCCTTCCAGAAAGTGCTTTGGCAATATGCAGCCACAGCCATAAAAAAGTTCTTTCTCTGAGTCAGTATTTCCTTTCTTAAGAATTTATCCTAAGGTCAAATTCAAAAGAAGGAAAAATGATACATCTTAAGAATTTGGTTATTGAACTATTAGTCATAATACTAAAACCTGGCAAAGATCTCTTCATCCAATAATATATTAAGAGGGACCCTAGATTTTGCTCTTTAATAGGCAAAAAGTATATAATCACTGGTAGTGGAATATGATTCAACCTAATGGTTAAATACATCTCCATATATTAATCTAGACATCAAAAACCAGAGACATATCATTGCCATGACACACGACTCAAAGAATACAAAAAGTTGGATTAGCCAAGAAAAGATAATCTTGCATGTGAGCAGAAAAATGCAAACTAACACCAAAGTATCATTTTACACCTAATAGCCTGGGAATATCAGAAAGCCGGATATTCTAATGCTGGTAGAAATGTGAACTGCTGCCAGCAATGCAAACTGGTGCAGTCCTTCCTGCAAATTGGGCTTATACCACTTTCACATCTGTGACCAATTAAGCTCACAGTGTCCTCTATGGCAGTGAGGAACTGGAAGGCAAGCAAAATGTCTTATATATGCTCTGGGATTCCAGGCAGTCATTAGAAATAATTAGCCAGATGTATACCCAGCAGTAAGTTCACATCGAGAGAAACAACAGGACACACCGAACGGTTTCACCCATGTGCATCTGAAATGGGCACAAAACAACCACAAACGTGTTTCAACCGTATATGAAAATAAAAGCCTGTCACACTGGACAACAGAATGATCTGGGGTGGGGAGAGAAATGGGTGTGGGGAATGAGGAGAGAGGAGAACTAATGGATAAATAATGAGGATCCTAGCTAGATCTGACCAGCAATAACCTGCCGTGATAGGAGAAGTGGGATTAACTCAGTCTTCTCTATCTGAGATCCTCCAAAGAAACAGAGAGAGAGAGAAAGAGAGAGAGAGAGAGAGAGAGAGAGAGAGAGAGAGAGAGAGGGAGAGGGAGCGGGAGAAAGAGAAGAGAGAGGAGAGAGGAGAGACAGAGAGACAGAGAGAGAATCACCAATTATCATTTCATCTATATAACAAATACAGGGGTTCTGGATGAGAACTGGAAGGTAACATGAAAACACTTAATTCATATAGGATTTATCTGACTTTTAAGTATTTCTTTTACATTATTTAAAATTAAAAATCAAAAGGAAAAAAATAAAGACGCCATCACAAGAGTCCTGTTCTAGTCATTTGTATGTTCAACTCAGAACCAGCATAAAACTAAGACCCTGCGAATTCTTTAGAGTACAGCAAATGTCCTCCCTACCTTCAAGCGACCACATCTAAATTTTTCAGAAGATGAGACTAATGGCCATCATTTCTAGATCTCTAAGAAAACAAGTTCTATATTAAAAAAAAAACCCAACCATAATACTTTATATCTTATAACAACTGCAAAAGCAAGATTGCCTTGTTCCTGGCAGGTAAGCAATGAAAGATGAACAACATTCGTCTTTTTTTTTTTTTTCTTCTTCTGAAGAATCAGAAAAACAGAGACTGCTGGCTTCTGTTTTGCTTCCATGGAAGATGGCCAACCCAGGATGCACTTTCTGGATCCATTCTTCTAAAGGTTCCTTTAGGCATTAGGTTCACTGTTGCTTACTCCTGTCAACCCCTCATCTCCTCTTTCCTTGGGCAGACTCTGTCCTTATCACTGGCATCATAAACATGTCAGCTTAGGCCATCCTGCTTTTAGAACAAGCTTTTGTAAGCTTCAGGAGGCGCTTCCTATTTCTGGATCCTATGCTTTGCTTTCCATCTACGGTAGCTTCCGGTCTACACCTTCCCATAAGCTGCCTGCTGCTCTCTGGTCCTAGGGGACAGCACTGTCGCAAACACCAACTTGTGAAATTACTTACTGTCCAGCTGCCAAAGAACAAGAAGAGCAGACTGAATCTTTCAGGATGAACTTAGTATGTACACCTGAATTAATATAAAAATTTAATTACCTTTCATGGCATAAGTGGGTAGGCTAGAAAAATGTCAAGCATGTCATATTACTAAAAAAAAAAAAAAAGTCTTTCCCCTTCAGAGATTGAGATTTTGAGATCTCTTGGGTGAAGACACGGCATACCCATCTGTGAGCTGTAACATGACATTCAGTGAACTTCCCAATACACATCAGTGATTGTGGGCTGCGCTTCTCACCAAAATAATGCAACACCGAGCGGATCAAATGTACCTGCTAAAGCCACAAGCAGAACAGTATGTTTTGCAGTTGTCTAAAGAGAAAGCAGAGAAATTGAAAATTCTAAGTACCAAACTTAACTGCCTACACCATCTGACATAAAGTAAGGTTTCACATTGCTTCCTACACGCTTGTGCAGCAAGCCACGAAGAAGGCCCGAGGTGTGTGCCCAAAAGGGACTCCTGCATCCCCCAGCACGGGACTCGGTCCCCAGAGTTCCTGGAGAGAGCTAGGAAGAGGCACGAGCGACCACCGAAAAGGGTCATCTTCCTGTGCTCTGGGCTGGGGCGCCAACTCCAGCAGGTGAGGTGAGGACCCATGGTGATGCCCCAGGAGGTAGTGGTGTCCCGGGGACATTGACACTCAGGTCCAGCCTCAGGCTCGTTCCCTGTCCAGTACTTTTCAAATGCTCGCGTGCCTCCAGCTCTCAGGCATCCATCAGTACCAAGTGCCTGGCTGGAAGTTGGCCAAGGGCTCTGCAGAGCCAAGTTCTTGAATTTCTTACCTGCCCAACCCACGAATAATCCCTCAAAGTCAGATTCTCCTAATCCGATCGTGTAACAAAACTGACAAAAACCCCAGAATAACACATTGGCTGTTCAGCCTATCCTGTCTTGTGAGAACTGAATGGAAAGCAGGGACAGTGCAGCCTGCGCCAAGAGGACCTTTGCACCCCGCAGCCCAGCCACACCCCTGATCACCCCATGATGGGGCCAGAGGTGTCCAGAAGGCAAGGCTTTGGCTCCTGTGTCTGCCGTGCCAGAAGCAAGTTTCCTGAGAGAAGACGGCTCTCGTCCAGCATCTGTGCTAAGGAAGGTGACATTCAGCAACATGCAAAGCGATCTCTGGTGGTGGCGAGCTCAGCAGACACAGTGCAGAAAGGGTCGCATGCCTCAGGGACACACACAGCATGTCAGCTGAAGCCAGACCAGGGGCAGGCACGGGGTACTGAGGACACAGGTGAATGACAGGTGAATGAGTTTCCTGTTGGTGCTGCCACAGCTACAACTGTAGTGGCTCAAATTGAAAAATAAACACAGACTCACTGACTCAGAAGGTCCTTCCCTCCTCTGAAGCCTGCAGGCCCTGGTCAACCCCTCCTACCGCCATTTCTCTGGTTCTCTCTTTTGCAGCTTTCCAGACCCCCACACTGACCCTTGGGCTGCCTTGACTGTCCCCACAGATCTGCTTAGGGCCAGCTGATTGGCCACCTTCATGCCACCCAAAGCCTCAACTCACCTGTCCCAGACCAGCGACCTGATGAAGCCAGCGCAGTGCACATTATTCATGATTGTAATGGAAAACACAGACAAAAGCAACAGTTGTGGATTTCTTGGGTCTTGAGTCCATAATTTCTGCATAGCTACAGGCAGGACAGGAAAGCCAGTATACAGCCTGTTTTTTTTCCCCGCAGGTACTATCAATTATGTGAACAAATGCAAACAGAACTTCTAAAAATCACCAAGTTTCCCACTCGTTCTGCACTGGCCGTAACACTGACTCAGGGTACACGATCCCTGCTCCCCTTGAACAATGAGTCCTCTCCTTTCCACCCATCAGCCCATCTGCACCGGGTTCGGAAGGCACAGGGCTCAGGACCCTCAACACCTCATCAACTGAGAGAAGATGGTTTCCGTGGCATCCAAAGGAGGGGGAATTAGACAGGCAAAAACTGTGTCTCTGGGAGTTTTGAAGAAAGGAAAACCCATTTCCAATGCCACACCTGTGCCCGCACTGGACGCGGAGGCACGCAGCTGTGACAGTGTGATGGTACTGCCACACACTGCCACCTTGCGCCACCAAGCAGCATTCTGACTATAGTTTGGCTCAGGGTACAAATGAACAGGGCTCAGCCAGGGACCCCAACACATCTGCACAGCTGGGTGACGTTGTCAAGTTCCTGATATTTTTGTGCACCCCTACCTGCAAAATAAAGAGCTGTCTTATAATGCAGTTGAGAACATCCGAAGATGAATATGGTGTTATCTCAGAGTCTAGTGCAGAAGCTATTATTAATAATAATTCAGTTGACATATGTCAACAGCTATTTGAATAGTATATTGAGTTATAAAATATCAGCAGAAAAAGTTTCATTCTAAGTTCATTCCAGAACTACAGCAGTATATAATACTAATATGACAGATTGTCACAAATTTTCAAGAAGAAAAACCCGATCTGAGTTTGGTACACATCAAAAAATATTTGATGATATTAAATAGTCATACTGCTGGGAATTTTTTTTTCGTCTTGAGACAGGGCTTCACTATGCAGTTCAGGCTGGCCTTGAACTCACTTTGTAGCCCATGGTGGCTTTGAACTTTCAGGGATTTTCTTGCCTCAGCCTCCTCAGTGCCGGGATTACAGGCGCTCATACTACTGCTTAAAAAGAACAGTTTAACAACAACATCAAAAACAACGACCCAACTGTTCAAAAACCGAAGGTAAAATGGACTTCCTCAACAAGAAAAACTTTAATTACTCTTTATTTTCATTAGAAATATGCTTCTGAAAAGGTAACATGATTCCAGACAGGGTGCACCAAAAGCAATTTGCTCGTAAGAATGGAACTGCACATCACAATGCCACTTCCAGGTCTGCAGTGGTTAATTACCCAAATCCACCCTGAGCTAAGCCCCTCCTGGTGAGGCCTGAACCCCAGCTTTACAGAAGAAAGAGTACATGGGAGGTGGGGGGAGGCACAGGCACTGTGCAGGCACCCAAGAGCAAATCCCACAAAGCCCAAAGACTTCCAGACATGGGCTCTCCTGTCCCACTGAACACAACACGGCCACCAACCAAATGTTCCACGACATGACCGTATTCCATGTATGCCAAGTCATACAGAGAAGGCTTTGTAGTGGAGATAAACACAGAAACACTTCAAGCCTAATGGAGTCAGTTTGAAGACCCCAAAGATAAAGAGAGACTGCCACTCAAATGGTCTCCTGAGAAATTAAACTCTCCAGAAGCACAGCCTGGTTAACTGAGATGAGTCCTTAGATCAAAAACCAAAGCAAACACTATGAAAGGAGGAAAAGAAGGCAGGGAGGGAAAGAGAAAGCGGGCCGAGAATGCAGTGCAGAGGAGTGCTTGGCCAGCACGTGCAAGGTCCTGGGTTTGATCCCCAGAGTAAAAGGAAAATCAAAAGGCAAACACTGACCAATATCAATTCAAGAATTCCTAGTTTCATGGTTTATATTTGTCTTTGTCTTGGACTCGCCAGTCAAAGCAACAGATGAAAGTTTTAAATACTGAAAAGAAATGCAAATTTGATTACTAGCAGATGAACCATCTACCTAAATAAACAACATTGTCATAAAAACATTGAAAATTCATAGAATGACTCAGCAAAGTAGCCATACATACATCTCTTATGTTTGACACAGAAATATACAGAAAGTCTCAGGTATTGTGGCATTTAGTAATAAAATATCTAGGAATAAATGTAAGATAGTTGCAAGATATATATAAAGATATATATATATTACTTCAGTAAAGCAAATTAAAAAGCTTTACTGAAGTAAGCCTAGATAGAGAAAGAGAGAGGGAGAGAGGGAGACAGACATACAATGCTTCCTCATAGGCTAACACTTTAATCAATGGCAGTTTCCTAACATAAAATGGTGATGCTACTGGACTCCCACAGAAGTTATAAGGTTTTTGATGAGTCAGCAAAATGCAAGAGCGAAATAAGGGCTTAAGGAACCTTAAAAATTACCATTAGTGGAGGCTGAGTGGACACTGGTTACGATTTGGAGAAAAATGTAGATGACTCTCAAATACATGCAAATGGATTCAGGCTGTAGTTGGAGCTACCCAGGAGACTGAGGCAGGATGATCCCTTCAGCCTAGGAGTTCCAGACCAGACTCGGCCACACAGTGAGATTTTAAAGTTCTGTGAACTAAATCAGACACGCCAGCTTAAATAACAAAAGGTTTCTCTTACCTGAGAAATTAAAATTATAAGTAAATTAAAGAACAAAATAAAAGGCAAATAATACAAAACAGGGAGACAGATCTGCAAATGGGGAGGAAACCAAGAGCTTGGAGGGGGTGGACATAAAAAGAATTTTAAGAAGTGTTACGTACATGCACCAACTTTCCACAATGAATGTGATCACTATGTACTGTAAACGTGGACTAATAAAAACAAGAGTTCAAGAAAAGAAAACTAATTTTAAAAAATGCAAGAAAATACAGGACTTGTATTTGCTTAAAGAAGCAACGTCTCAAATTACTGGCCTGATGTAAAAGTCACAATAAAAATGTTCAGTATAGTTATTGTTTTGTTTTGTTTCTTTGTCTTTTTGAGATAGGGTGTCACTATGCAGTTCAGGCCGGTCTTGAGCTCACTTTGTTGCCCAGGCTGGTCTCGAACTCACAACCATCCTCCTGCCTCAGCCTTCTGAGTGCTGGGATTAAAGGCGTGTGCCACCATGCCCGGTTTTGTTTAGTACAGCTTTGTAGCATCTGAAAAATAAATTCTGAAAAATCTAAATAATAAACTGTTACAATTAAAAAGAGAAAGAGAGAGAGAAAAAAAAAAGAAAACACCAAGGATGAGTTGGGGAAGAATGAACTCCACACTTCCTCTTCTAATGCAAAGAGCGATGTCATGAAGTACCTGTTATTTCCTTTCTGCCAAGTGGGTCACAAGCAATACATGACTAACATTTAAGATGTTTTATATTATTTAAATTATTACTGTGTGACTAAAATGAGTCATTCTGAGCTCTGATCTGGAATGAGAGTGTCTGGGGCAGGCAGGAAGCTGTGAGTCTAGTGTAGGGTTTAGTCTGCCTCAAAGCCAGCACCCACCTCGGGGTGCAGGCCTGGGGCCCTTGGGGGCCGAGTGAACCCACGCCGGGGGCTGTCACCCGGCTCTGCAGGAATGGTCACAGGTGACCCTGGCTGCTCCGCCTCGGCCACAGTGCTGTCCCCCGGAGCACGGGGATGGTGGTTAAAAATCTCTGTCAATGGTCAGGCGTCAGCCTTGCCAGTGACACCGGGGAGAAGGCCCACGCACCGCCGAGGTCTCGTCTCCACTGAGAAGCCACGATGTTCTTGTGAAAGGGCAGACACTAACGTTTTATTCCATGTTTGCCTCATTTTTCCCCTCAAAACTGTGAAAGGGAAGAAGGGGGATGCCCAGAGCGTGCCCCTAGCTTCGGTACCAGTAGGACCTGCCCCGGGCTGGCCAGCAGCCTGCCTGGGCAAATGACTCCGCTTCTGGTTTTCTGCCTCTGTAAAACCAGCTTGCGCTCCCTGCGGTAAATCGCGGTGAGGCACAAACGAGCACGAAACAACACGTCTCATCCACAGGGCATGTGTGTCAGGAGCAGGTTCCCGGTCCCCCACCCACACACATACCTCCCCAAAGCTCTTTTTTAAAACATCTTTTCTCTGATAAATGGATCGATTTAATTGGATAAATTTAGACTTTAAAAGCAAACACACAAATGAAATTAAAAGACTATTTACAGAAATAATTTCAGAAAACTTCCCAAGCATGGGAACAGGAAGAGACTTTCAGATAACTGAAGCATATAGAACTCCAGCTAAACTTGACCAAAACAGGCCTACACCCAGACATATAATAATCAAGATTCCAGAAATCCAACACAAAAACATGATATTAAAGGCTATTAGAAAAA